>JASTWQ010000279.1:0-258340 GCA_035220615.1 Leptothorax acervorum
TAATACTTTAATACTTGAATAATGAGATAAATCAATTGACGCGTATAGAAAACACATAATTGCTTTTTTTGAATAATTAATAATCAACATGAAAGCAGAGCGAGTACTGTATTTATAAGCCCAAGGATTGTGCGAATCAATCCTCCCTGCGGTGTCAATATAATGTGACATGACACGTTAACCTCACTCACTTCGACGCGTGTGATAACGATGACTCGATCGATCTCTCTCGCGAACGCGATTTATTTAGAGGATATAAATAACCTCACTTTAACTCGTAAGAGACGAGATTAAGCGAGCGAGCAAGCGAGCGAGAGAGAGCGTGAGTTTATTATCACGCACGATATAGTTTACTTACGATATATTGCACGTTATCACTGCACGAGCCCCGACTAAACGCACACGTAAACATCGTAAGCATCATATAACCTCGACGCGGACGGAATATTTCTCGACGACGCGGACGTCTGAAGCGGCCAATTATATGTACGAGTTTGACTCGCGAGTCCGGCTCGGCGAGCTTGATTCGCGAGTAAAACTCGTACATGTAATGAGACCTGAATAGAGTCCTATATTATAATATAGGACTCTAGACCTGAACGTTTTTCACTACACACACACTCCCGAATAGTCTCGAAATTTAGCTCGTCGGACGCCGAACCCGGCCCGTGACATCCCACCACGAACGAGTAGAAACCGAGCCGAACCGGACTCGCGACGTGTATCGGCCACTTTACGGTTATGTTTACTCCTGTCACCTCACATATGATCGATCGATCGAACTAACGCATCTCTACGCGTAGAGACTAGAGCGCCGCATAACGGCAAGGGTATGACCGCCACAAGAAAATCAAACCCCCCAGCAGCGCCGCCGCGCCGTGGCGAGAATGTGATGAAAGTCACGATCTGGGACGACGATGACGTATCTTAATTGAAAATTTCACACTTTATCCTATGCATCGTAATATCTCCGCTCGTAGGGCACGTAGCGGAAAAATAAAAACACTTTTCTTATATAAACTTAGTCCAAGCTTTACGATAAGCCTAGTTAGAACTTGATCCGTTCACTGGTTATCGAGATCTAAAAATCTCGGGTACTCGCAACTCGTCGCGTCGCGTATATAGAGCCACGGCTGTCTCGCTCCGCGCGTACTTGGCGCGAGACACTACCGTGTCTCTTGATGTGTTAAAGTTGAAATATTTTGAAATGTTTGCAATTTTAATTTCTCTATAGGTAGGATTAAACTCTAGCTATTAACTCTTAACGCTCTATTGAATTTTTCAACAATTTTTTTTACAATGTTAATAATAAAAATTATCACTTTAAACTATTCAGGTCTTTTCTTCAATGTCTTTAGTATATTCCAGAATTTTTTCATATTTTTATATATATTTGTTTAAGAGTTATAAACAATCAAAAATTTGCAGGGTAAAATTGACCCTGGTGTGCATGTTATGATTGAAAAAAGAGGTGTGCATGTTAAGGATTAATAAAATTTATAACTTTGTAAATATAGGTATATGTGTGTGTATGCGTATAATGTTCGATACCGGCATATCAAAATATTTTTACGGTATGCCGGATTGCGATCTCAAAGTTCGCTTACATTGTATTGCATATTAATGTACAGTTCAATATGCAATTTCAATATGTTTGTATCTTGTTGTTGCGAGATCTCGTTCTTACAGTTCAATAAATATTATTATTCTGTTAATTATCTGTTTTCTCGTTTTTCAATACCTTCTCGTATTTCAATACGCGCGCCGGTGCATTTTTCTATCGCGGTATTACACGACTTCAACATCGCTCTCATTTACATACACCAACGTTCTGCACCGCTTTGTTATTTCGCGATTGTTTTCGCAAAATACCCGATGGCACGAGGAACTTCAGGAGAACGGAAAACAGTTCTAAGTAGAATGAATGTCAGAATTATCGGAGTGGAGCCAAGTATAATATAATCCTCCTTGGTCACCGCGATAAGCTTGACAAGAGGGAGTTTCGGAACTATCATTCTAAACCAGGTCATGATAGCAGTCTATTACCGCGCAGCTGAGACAGTTCTGGCATACTCTAGTTGTTTGCTACTATAAAGCCGCCATCCGCTATGAATACAGCAGTCGAGTGCCACGCAGATGCGAATAATACATCATGGATATTTGCGCCATAATTTTTCCGGAAGTTTGCAACAAACATAAATCTCGCTTGCCGCGTCAGGCGATTTAAAATATTAAAGGTTATAATGTTATATATGGTCCTATCTTGTGAATAAAAAATAAGATACGAAAGTCTGGAATATATTTCAAAGTGCTCCATTTGTAATCTAAAAATATCCTTCCTAGAAAATCAGCGGTTAATGAGTTATCTCTCTAAGGGTATAGAAAATGAGAGAAATTAATAGAAATTAAAAGAGTAACGAAGAAAAGTTGGCTTTGAAAATCAAACGCGGTTAGTTGAGCGTGTGTTAACGTTATGTAACATTTAATTAATAATTAATTTAATACAAATTATAAATCGTACATTTCGGCTCTACTTGAGCCATCTTCAGCGTGACGCCATGATATATAAATTAAATAATTTCAAGTTCTCCGACGTGCGTAAAATATAAGTATTTCAAAATTGAATGTACAAAATAGTGTAATGTTCAAGAGGAAATACTAGAAAAATTCTGTTAATATTTATAATCTGCAAAATATTCGGACCGGGCGGAGGTGAAAATTTGGATTAACTTGTAAAGAGAATTGAAGTTCATTTACTAAACAAAGTCCAAGAAACATGAGATTGACAAATTGAAGCCTTGAAAAAGACATTGGAAACTCAGATGACTTTTAAGCGGCGGTGGTTAACATAATTGAGACAATAATACAATTAAAAAACGGACCTAGTTTTAAGTAACAGCTGCGGTTCGTCTAGCTGTCAACCGTTGACTGAGGTGATACTGACAATGAGGTGGGACACCGTCGCTTAAAACTCATCTCAGTTCCCGATGTCTTTCTCAAGGCTTCAGTTTGTCAATCTCATGTTTTTTTTATTTGATGATGAGTGTACTTCACTTTTCTTTGCCAGTTAGTCTCAATTTTCATTTCCAGTCTGAATATTTTGCAGATTACAAATATTAGTAGAATTTTTCTGATATTTCCTCTTAAATGTTACACTATCTTTGTAAATTCAATTTTTAAATACTCACTGTATGTCCGTCGGAGAGCTTAAGATTATTTAATTTATCTATTACCGCTGAAAATGATTCAAAGTAAGAGTGGATCCGAAACGTATGATTTATAATTTGTATTAAATTATTAATTAAATGTGTTACATAACATTTAATTCTCACGGACAACTAACCGCTTTTGACTCTCACAAAGTCCACTCTTTTCCTTGTTACACTCAACTTTAACATCGTCTTTAGTTAACGTTCGCTGCCGATCACACGTGATGCGGTACCTTCAGTCAGGTGACGGTCATGCGCTAGTGCGTGATGGGTTACATGTTCACTTACATTACAAAAACTAGAGTCGATTTCTGGCCGAAGTATCGCGATTTTAGTGCGGCAGCGAACGTGTTAATTAATCATTTAAATTAAGAGGAGTTATATTCGGAATTAATTTTCGAAATTAAACCTCTTTTTCTCTTCAAAATACATCAGGATGTTATTCTTCATTCAGCTTTTTACACTTTAAATATTAGAAACAAAGAATTAAAAATAGAAGAAGCTACAAAAATAAATTTGTCATTTCAATTTAATTTCTAAAAATTCTTTTCAATGCAAAATATATTCAAGAAATATAAGGAAAATTTTTCACTTTAAAGAGATAGTTAAATGTCAGAAGAACTTTAACAAATTTTTTTGTCGATCAAACTTTATCACATTATATAATTTTTCTTACATATTATACATATATCCTAAACTTACAAGCTAAATTGTTCGCGTATCGTATAAAACGCACGAGTGAAATTAAAAAGCTGATTTATATGTATCATAATTCAGTTATATTTACTCATGTAAGATCACAGATATGGCAAAAAGAGAATCCCTTTCGATGCCCTTCTGGATCAGCGCGATAGATAGGGAGGCTCTCCCAATGCTGCAATGGGCCTTCAGAAGAATTCCTGAAAAGGGAGATTGCTGTCGATACTGTGCATTGCGGCCCTTAATTCTTTCTATTCCCTGTTCTGCCTTACAGCCAGCGAAGGATACTCACGCGAGAAGCATATTGAAAACGCTGATAACCCGACGACCATATGATTTTATTACTTTGCATTTAATTAATATATTCTAATTGTACCCAAAGTTTATAGAACAATACGGCCAAAAATAAAATAAAATATTAAAGCTTTATATAAAAAATTCTTGTTATTAAACAGATATTATTTGCAATACTAAAAATTTTTATTCCTTGTTTTATTTCCAAAAGACATAAGATATAAAAATAAATGTTTTTTTTTTAAATAAAATATTAGCGATGTGTAAAAGTAGGTATAGGTACCTTCTTATAAAATTGAATATTGTTTTTAATTAGAAAAAATATTCTTGAAGGCATGAATATTGTTATTTCCAACATGACGATACCGATGATAACATCACATTTTACTATTTACATTTTACATACTTAGTTTACAAATAGTATACTTCAATTGTTACCTAAAACAACAAATCAACTGTTGGTACATTAAATTAACGCTATAGCAGACGAGTTCGACATGTATTTGACATTGATTGGCGCGCCTGTAATCGAGCAGGGAAGGAAGGACGAGGATGGGACTTCTTAACGATTCGTCACAGTGTTCTCCGGGGGCGTAAAAGGGACCATGCGTTCCGGTACATGCTCAGCAAATCCCTACGCTAGGGCTGCACTTGATCAAGCGGCTCTCTAGGGAGTATCGACTGTCTAACAATGGGGAAGAGGACATCCACTTGGATCAACGCGGGTCTGTTCCTGCAGGACGCGCGTGCCTTCGATTCTCTGTCGGCTGCCGCATCCTTTATTGCATCTTTTCTATCCGCAACTCGATCGGTGGCTCGTTTGCATCGATCGCTCTCGCAAACTGCGGATCCATTCTACACGAATCGAGTTGCCGCTGTAAGCGATTGCTCCTCAAAGACTACTCGCTCTCTTTTCCCGGGACCGATTAAATCTATCTATATTTTGCAATCTTGGCGAATGAATCCGCAAAGAAGTAAATTCACGACGGAATCGTAAAGTCTTAACTTCGAAAAATAATTTTAATCAAAAACAATAAAAATAAATTTATAATTTTTGGGAAAAGATGTAATTAAAATATCCAATCAATCTTAGATATCTGATATTAAAATTTTGTACAGGTGTTGAACACATTTAAGCTATTATCACAATTGAATAGAAAGATCTAAATAAATACAAAATATATTACTTGTGTTTGCTTTTACAATTCTTAGTGTTATTTATGGAACTTCTGCATTATATTTATGACTACAATTTTATAAATCTATTGGCTTCATTACAGCGGAAATACTCTTGTTCGTATCAGCACAACGAACCGAAGACGACGCCAAGACGGCGAACAGTGTTCGTAAATGAGAAAAAAGTTCTCCTAAGTACCGACTAAAGGATTGTTAATACCTAGTCTTTTCCTTTACCCACTACCCTTCTGTCGACGGCTCTCTCAATGGAAATGTAACTTTCCGGAGGAAGAAAGAGAAAACGAGAAAGAGATCGTAGAATTGCGGATTTCTCGTTTCTTTTCCTTCCGTCGTGTCATCCCTTCCTCTATCTACAGTCTTTCTCCCCTATCGTTCTCCTTATCCTGTCATCCTCTTCCTCCTCTCGAGATTAATTATTCGATCTTCTTCTCGCGTCATTACGCGCCGGTTGCAAATAATCAAGGAACCTGATTCGGGTCTCTATTCGAGAAAGCGACCGTCACTTCGCGCTTCGCTTGCGCTCGAGGTGAGTCCTCGTTAAAACCAAGGACTAGGTTAAAGCTGTTCGCGAATCCAAATTGGTTTTATAAGAATGGTTTTACGAAGAATTGATCGACAGAGAAAATAGTTTACTTTATATAAAATATTAATTAAATAAAATTTTATCACACAATCATATATATATATATACCGCCAAAAAATATAAATAGAAGTACCTTTCAATAAATTAATTCATATTCAAAAGATTACTAAACTATAATTAACAAGTCCTGCCTTATATAAAATGCAAATTGAACAGAACTTTATTATAAAACAGAGAAAAAGTTATGTCCTCGAATTACAATCGATGTATCTACCAAGTAGCAGCAAGATTAATTTTTTGCATGTTTTCTTATTTCCGAGAAGGAACGATACTTTTTGGATATTGCAGACACTTTTCATGAGTCGCGAGCGTGCTGACTGCACCCGATGGATGATCCATTCCTGATCAGAGGGCGACGGAAAAGGAGTATAGCGGGTATAGCCTCGCGAGCGTAGTCCTATATGAATAATACATCGAGCCTCGCGCGTATCGACGCGTAGCGGGGAAAACTCATCGTACGTATATATATATATAAGCCGGTTCTTGGCCTATTTTACAATTCCTTTGATATCGGCGCTCTGGTCTCCTTGTATAACAGAACTGAATGCTGACGGCCAGCAAACGGAAGGGCGAAGTCACGTCTCGATGCAATTTGCCGTGCGGTCTATCTTCGATTAGTCACTGCGAATTTTTTTTTCCTCTGGTAATGACGGCTGAATGAGACAAGGAGCAAATCGCATTTTAAATTCAGCATTCGCTTTTACTGACTTTTAGTGGTTTTCCAAAATCTATTAGGTCAGAAATTACTGCCTCCACAGAATTTCACGGAGGAGAAACAAACTTTCCGATCGCTCCTACTTTAAACGCGATCGATTTTCGATTTTTGAAGACGTAAAAGTCGAGATACAGGCTACGTCGTTTTTGCGGGATATCTACGATATCGGTATTTCAAAGGGGGGAAACTTTAAAAAGCTAGGAAACAAGTAAGCTGTCAATAACTTGACGGTGTTGAAAGATGATTATTCTAGACAAACAATATTTAAACGAATGCACGCTCGTGGCGCGAGTTTGCCGGTGAATTATGACAAAAGCTGAAAGGATGACGAGGATTCTCGAGAGTTGCATTGCTACGTTCCATTTAAATGCGCTCGCTAATTGCACGTACGCGCGCGACGTAAACGGCCATTCACGAGAGGATTACGCGCTTGACGAGCAGCACTCAAGGCGTTGATTATGCACACTTGTTTCGTGACGTCGTTAATTAGATACTTCGCGAGAAAAATGAACGAACGGCCAGTTATCGCAAACGCGGATTCATTGCAAGTCTTCTTAAGAAATGATAGGATGTGAAAGAAGTTGGCAATTTTATACACTCAATATTTCGAAATTAATAAACACCTGTATGTTTCGATTGCAATTGCAAACACTTCTTATATATGCTTAACGTATGCATCAATTATTTCAGTTAATAACGTTTGTTCGCGAGCAACCGCGAGCGCTAGATGAACGAATAATGCGAAATTCCGAGGAAAGAAACGCGAGAGGGTCGAACAAAGACTCAAGTCACGAAAGACTCAAGTCTGAATTTTCAATTAACATATGATGTATTTAATTTTGTCTAACTGCTATTACAAAAGTGTTTTAAGCGATGAAAATAACGATCAACTGCGTGAGGTTTCGCGGAATTCCCGAGACGTTAAGCGCGGATCTATTCCTGCTACTGCACGCTGCGAGAACGGAGAATTCGCTTTTCGGTAATCGATCGTATAGACACGCCGTAAGACTGCTAACGAGTAGCTCGGGAGGCGCGAGTTTTAATATGTCGGTTTCGAGAAGATTCCCGAATCTTCGCATCCCCCGTTACAATTTTTGGCCAATGAGATAATCAGCTGACGAGCAAGGACATGTAAGAATTTCAACAGCCTTCCTTAATGGGAATTGAACATAAACTAAGAAATGCTAGTTTAGAAACGATCAGCTGTTTGAGTTGACGTCTTCAATTTACACGTGATCAGCCGATGATACGTGCGTCAGCGTTCGACTTACTGCTATTGTCTCTTGCTCTATCTCGAGCGTTGTGAATAGAAAAACGCTCGAGACAGCGGAGAACGCTGACAAGGCGGTGAAGAAAAAGCGTACCGAAATACCCGTGAATTCGTCGAAAGCCAAGTCCAATGCTTGGAAATGCCAGCGATAAGCTGGCAAGAATATGCCGATGATTATAATTCCGCTTGATTCCCAACAACGCTGTTGGTAATAAAAATAATGAAAAGCTTTTATAATAAATCTAAATCTAAATGATCGTTTCTAATCTAGCATTTCTTAACTTATCATGTTCAATTCCCATTAAGGAAGGCTATTGAAACTCTTACATGTCCTTCGTTATAGAAATACTCATAAACAGATTTAACCGTTTGCAGTCCAAATTACTTCTCACAAATCAGCGAAGGTCAAGCATTTTAACCTCAATTTAATCGAATTGGCGAATCTAATTAAAAGGTCTAATAAATTTTTGTGAAGATTCCAAAAGTACAATTTGCTGATATAATCACACACTTGAGTGCTTGAAGAGATAAGAAAGATTATCACAAAGCATTATGTCGAGTCTAACTCGACATAGAATGACAAAAGGTTAAAGATTATCCTTGCGAGTTGGAATATAATAAAGCTAAAGAAATGCTGTCGTTCCTGTAAAAGTTACATGTACGTTGTTGATCGAACGCGGGACGCGTCTACCCGCTATGTAAAAGTCTATTTTAACTTTATTTCTCGACCCTTCCGTGATAGGCAATCATCGGGCAGGTTGGTAATTAGGTACATACCTATCTCCGCGAGCAAGAACTCGCTAGGAAATGGCGGCTATCGCTCAATGAAACAAAATGTGAATTGATGTTTTTTTAGCTTAAGAAAAGCCTTTATAAATCTTAGCATAATGTAGCTTTCATATAGAAAAAATATTATTACATGTAATAGATGTGTGATAACATTTAAAATTGTGTTTTGTTAATATTTTTAATATTTTTTAATTAATATTGTTTTGATTAAATATATTTTTTACATGGAAATGATCTTCTCTATTTTTTATTGCAATATCTCGATGCTCTGGTTTCACATCACAACCAAGATACAATCAGGAATATTTTTATAATTAATATTGGAAGATTCGAACGAGCCTGACCGGAAAAAAGAAAAATTTATATGGATGGGCATTCCGGATATTAATAAATACCTTCTTATTTTTTAATTGACCGTGCAAAGCGGAAATTACATAGGATGGAAATACAATTTCTCAATTTTTATTTAACAGATAATTACGGAAAGTGCACGCTTTTCATGAACGTACTTACGAACACTTTGCTGTCGAGTAAATCACCATTTAAAAATTTTATCTCATGTAATATAGTATAGTATGCCTATTTGGAAAATCATTTAAACTTTCAACAATGAATATTACCTGTTATCAAAGGATATGCCTATACTGTGTATTTAATATATTTACGTATAATTTTATTATAATAATATTTTATTAGTATAAGATCGAATATTTTGTATTTAATTATTGTTTTTTTTTTATGATACGTTTCTCTCTATTAACTCGCAGAATAATACGAGGTCATCCTGCATAAAAGAGTTAATGTAAATAAATTTTCTGCTTTATACCGGGTTAAATGCGAGAACGTTAATGAGCCTTTTGTGGGTGAATTTGTTCCAGGATGTGCATTTAACGTACACAACCAGCACCGCCTATATAGGGTGGTGTCGGCTTGACGCGAGTGCATCTTTTGTCAGGACGCGTGATAATAAAACATATTAATGCGCCGCACATTGACGTTCGATTCGCGAAAAAGCAAGCGATTATCACGTTTGTCGAATGAAATATTTATTTAGCCACATCGGATATTTCAGTACACAATAATTGATATCCGATGTTCCGGACAACCAAAAACATCGTTATGCCAATTTTACTATTTCGATTTAAGGGACGCACATGAAAACTTGAATTTTATCTTTATTCTTTATTCTACCGGCTATAAAATAATTTCAACCAAAATAACATTTTTAATTCGCTTAATATTATTTTAAATTAGATAATTACATACCTACATGTAAGAGAGAATATATTTATATTATTATTAATTCTGTTATAAGACATAAAATAAAATAAAAGATATATTAAAGAGATTGCAAAACGATAATTCTGGCATAATTTCTTTTGTCTGATTGTGAGAACCAAATAACATTAAATAAATCGTTTTATATAAAAAAACAACACAATTATTGCAGTATTGGGATAGGACCAATCCCTCGAGTTATTCGCGGAGTCTGTCAACCTATCTTTGCTCTCAATCGCTCAAAACAAAAAGGCGGTCCTCGAGCCTCAACGAGCGCGTTAAGGGTGGTAAGAGTGCAACGTGTGATGCACAATGAACGAACGTCACGCGGAGGGGTGAATCGGTAAACACGGATGCGCACGACAAACACTGCTCGCGCTCTCCGAAAATCTCTCCCCAGTGGCTCATTTCGACGCCATATGCCCACGTTTTTAACAATGCGTGCTCCTTCCTTTCTGCTCGCCATTGCTTTTTATTTTCCATTCCCATCGACATGTCCATTTTTCTATCACTTGTCTGTTATTTCGTTTCGTCACACTTTGCCGCTCGCGAGAAATCGATCCTAGAGATTTTCACGCTTTATAGGAACCTCGATTAATGGTGATTAATAGTTAATTCCTTTTCATTTTACTCGCCTGATGATTGATGATTAATAATAGGCACAGCGTGCGATCGATGTAGGTGCACGAACTAATTTAGATTAGAACGTAACTCTGTCATGCCAATTTACGATCAACGAACTTTATTGGATACAAAATGTCTTTTACTTTTGTCCGTAAAATTTACATAATTTTTACATTTCATATTTCAGTGATAATACTTTTCATGCAATATGGTGACAATATTTTATTATTTTAATCTTTCTTCCTTGTAGAATGCTTCAATATTGTATCTACTATTTTGACATTTTAAGAAATGTTATACCTCTAATTATTATCAGATTTTAAAGCTTGCAATTAATATACTTATATAAATTCTCAAATTTTTTCATATATTTGGATTAATGAAATCAAACTCGATTTGCAAAAGCAAATACATGTATGGCACGCCGTTTTGCTATTTAATACCATCATGAAAATTCTACCAAATTAAATTGATACTTAAAGAAAAGAAATTATTATATGTCTAGACATACTTATAATTCATCGAATTATTATTAAGATATCACATAATTGAAAATGCAGAATTAAAATTATGTCTAGACAAAATATTAATTCTGAATTTATTTTATGTTATAACATAAAAATATTTCGGGAATTAAAATTATATACATAATTTTAATTTTGGAATTTTTATTATGTACATAATTTTAATTCTTGAATTTTTATTATGTACATAATTTTAATTCTTAAATTTTTATTATGTACATAACTTTAATTCTTGAATTTCTATTATGTACATAATTTTAATTCCCGAATTTTTATTATGTACATAATTTTAATTCCTGAATTTCCATTATGTACATAATTTTAATTCCTAAATTTTATTATGTACATAATTTTAATTCCTGAATTTCCATTATGTACATAATTTTAATTCCCGAATTTTTATTATGTACATAATTTTAATTCCTGAATTTCCATTATGTACATAATTTTAATTCCTGATTTTCATTATGTACATAATTTTAATTCCTGAATTTTCATTATGTACATAATTTTAATTCCTGCATTTCTATTATGTACATAATTTTAATTCCTCATTTTCATTATGTACATAATTTTAATAAAAATTCAGGAATTAAAATTATGTACATATTGGAAATTCAGGAATTAAAATTATGTACATAATAAAAATCAGGAATTAAAATTATGTATATAATAAAAATTCAGGAATTAAAATTATGTACATAATGAAAATCAGGAATTAAAATTATGTATATAATGAAAATTCAGGAATTAAAATTATGTACATAATGAAAATCAGGAATTAAAATTATGTACATAATGGAAATTCAGGAATTAAAATTATGTACATAATGAAAATTAGGAATTAAAATTATGTACATAATGAAAATTCGGGAATTAAAGTTATGTACATAATGGAAATTCAGGAATTAAAATTATGTACATAATAACAATTCAAGAGCTAAAATTATGTACATAATAAAAATTCAAGAATTAAAATTGTGTACATAATAAAAATTCGGGAATTAAAATTATGTACTTAATGGAAATTTTCAATAAATATTATGTCTTGACACAATAAAAATTCTCTTCGATTTAAAATTTAATATAAAATCTAGGATTAAAATGACAGTAGCACATAATTCTAATTTTCAATTTTTATTATGTGATGGCATAATTTTTATTTACCGAAATTCCATTAGGTCACGACATAATTTTAATTCGTGAATTTCTATTATGTCGTAGCATAATTTTTATTCACTGAATTACTATAATAGCTTACATAATTTAAATTCCTGCAATTATTATTATGTTACGACATAACAAAAATACATTAATATTATCTCATGACATAATAAAAATGAATTAAAATTATGTCTTGACATAAAAGTAATTCCATATTAAGCTGTATCTCTCTCTATGTATGGCACGCCGTTTTGCTATTTATTAATAAGATTTTCGTATTTTATGTTTAACTGAATTAATTTTATGTCAAGACATAATTTTAATTCCTTTTTATTATGTTATGACATAATAAAAATGGTTCCGAAAAACTATCTACTTCAGTTTAAATCAATTGTTAAATTTTTATTTAAGATTAAAAAATCTTATTAATAAATAGCAAAACGGCGTGCCATATACATGTTTATAAATTTACATTTTCCATAAGAAAAGAATTTCTGTTGAATCGAGCCAAGAGACTTGAATCCCTTGAAATAACCGGGCAGTGGAAGTGAGATCTCTCTTCCCCCTGATACTCTGCTTCTTTACCATTTGAGAATGAGAAATCTCAATCAATATCTACATCACGAGATGCCCATAAAATAAAGCTGCACCGCGGCGACTTGGCGACGCATCGTCATCAAAAAGCAGTTCGAACTCTCCCCACTTGGTCTTCTACAGATAGACGGGATAAAGACCGGGGGTGGCGGGAAAAGCGATATCATAAAGGGCAGGGAATTGAACCAGTCCCAACGAGAAAAAAAGGGCCGGTTCGTTATAGTCTGTTCGATGTAATCTTTAAGATGAGATCGCGCTGAGTCCATGAATCGTCTACGAGAGCGAGTTTGCTGCAAAACTTTGCTTTGCCCGTCCTCCCTTTTCCTTCTTCCACTCCGTGGTGCTTTTTCTTCACCCTCTTCCTAGTTCGTCCTCCTCGTAGGAGAGAAAAAAAGGAAACCGCGACGGCCGTTTCGGAAAGTTAAGGAATATCGCGCTCGCATAAGATAGATTCCTCGCTCGCGTCGCGAAATAAACTCGACGATGCGCGCCGTTTAACCTTCCGATACGTAAATACCGGCGCTATAGGTATATCTTGCCGTCTCGGTTGCCGGAATCGATCCGCCGTACGAGAAACGATATTTCATATTTCGCACACGTATCTCTCCTCTTGTGTTTCATGGATTTACTAGATATTTTATCTTGCTATTTATATTTACGTAAACGCGTGCGACGAGAATTTTATTACTCAAAGTTGCCGGAATATATACGAAATATTGCAGCTTTGACACACGGAACTTTTGTTACATGTCATTTGACATATTTAAAGTTAATTTTCCCCCAACGCGCGAAAGTTTGATGTGGAAGCCTTAATAAGAGAGATATTTAAAATTCAGAATGAACAGCATTCATATAATGGCATGTAACAAAAATATGTTGCTCCACTGATGTCAAATGAATTAAACGATCGTTTTACTTCAGATTTATCTGCTGAATTTTTTTTGAGAATTTTATCAACCCGACGATAAGGAAAAACCGATTATAAATCAAAGTCAAACGAGGCATCCTGTATAAGTGGCTGACAGTAAATATCTAGATAACAATGACAAATGATGATCAAATTTTCCAACAGCGCATAATTAAACGGGTTTGTAATTAAACAACATTAAACAAATCTAATTAAGTAACAAAATTGTAATTAAATGTAATGATAAAAATGTAATTGCGCTTTCTGAAATCGCGCAGGATGAAATGCGCGCTATAATGCGATCTAAATAACGTATTTGTTTGTTTACACCTTAACCACGATTATGATAATAGAAGCGAATATATACCGCGCGGCCGTCCAAACATGAACGATATCTATTCTAGAAGGGAAATGCAACGTCGCGATACGTCGTCGGGTGTTATAGCGTGCTGATTGTTGTTGCACATTATTGCATTAAAATTGCAAATGTATCGCAATTTAATTACAACACGACATGACGTGATGTATCGGACTGGACCATCGAAGGAGCCAACGCGCAACGTGTCGATGTCAAAGTGAATTCAAATGCAATCTCGAGCGATACATCTCGTTGTACTCTAAATACCGTACTACACTTTTGAATAAATCGCATTGAAACCTAATACAAGAAATACGTTTGCAGCTGTTTTTGCATCGAATTCCTCGTATAGGTAATTGTACAAAACACTGACAAGATGTTACATATTTATACATAAGCTGAATAATAATATATGTATATAAGCTATGTATTATATAAGCCTTTATAAGCTATGTTTCCAACGATTGTCACAAAGCACGTTTTTCTTAATAAAATCCGCTTAATGAATGAGATATTGCGACTATATAATAATATGCATAAGTAAAATAAGTCTTGAATTTCTAATTCTTCAAAGGAAAATCTTCTGATTTCAACATTCTCACAAAAACACAAATCTGATTTATTAAATCCGACAATCTTATTTCTCTAATCACCTTGAGCTTTCCAACGGTTAAATTATTTTCGTACATAATAATACGTAAAGAGTGTTAACAGAACTCAAATTTACTATTAATTAAATTAAACAAAGCAAACAGTTACAATCATGAGATTAATTTTTAAATGTAAGCTTTGATTTATGTATTTTAAATTAAATCTGGCTAAATATATTTCTGGATGTTAAAATTTTAGTAGGTATCTGCTTCGAACTGCAAATTGTAAAAAAACAAAATGCGACTGGCAGCGATTTGATGCGGGCAAATGAAAATCGGTGCCACAAGAATCCCGCGAGGGAGTAGTCAGACAGATGTCTGAGTGCGATAATGTAATGTCAGCAATAATGTCGCATTGTGGCGGAATTAACGAACTCTGCCAGACGAGGGTCGTCAGAAACGGAAAAAAGACGATTTAGGCAAGACTAAAGTATTACGATATCCTAATATGGACTCGCAAGATATCATCCGGAAAAAAATCATCCGCGGTTAGACCTTACAATTTCTTGGGACATCTTGAAGGAACATTTCTAGCCATTTTCATTTATTGACATCATTCAAGCAATTCAATAAATAATATAAATAATAGTAAAGTAAATGCTTCTAATACACAATGGAAATTAAAAGAGATTTCTTTTAATTAGTTACATGATGTCCCTATCTTATATTAAAAAATCTCTTGATTTTAGTATGTGTTTCGCATTCTGAAATATTAGTTTTGTGAATGTTGCAGCTGCAAATAATAATTAAAAGGCAGTCACCAAAAATCTCGATGCAATCAAACCCGTTTGCTGCTCCGTTACTAACAATGTTAATGATTAATATAAATAGTAATCATCCAATCAGAACAAATACGCTATCAATTAAACGTAAAAGCGTGAAAAATGGCATCTGCGAATTCATCGCGAGATTCGATATCGCGGCCGAGTTATCGAGCACGATAAAAATCGCTAGCCGTAGCAAGGCTATAAGCAATCGATTCTCATGTGAAAAGAGTGAATTATCATCTCCCAGTTAGGGCTGTCAGAGTTCTATATTAGTCGAAATAGAGAGGGGGAGGCAGAGAAAGAGAGGCAAAGGAAGAGAGGGAGAGGGAGACAGAGGAATAGAGAGCACGCGGTGTCTGGCGTAGGTGATTTTATTCATCAATAGTTCATCAATGTTATAATTAATATGAAAAAGGCAATGCCTTTCAAGCAACGCGGTAGCGTAAAAAAAAATGTTTTGGCCTGTAATAAGATCATCTTCAGTGAGCTGATAACGAACAAGCAGAAATTTGGACAGTAAGTTGTTCGAATCATAAATCGTTATACGAACACAAGTTGAAATTGATTGCAACGCTGACAATACTTATACGAGTATAGGAAAGCTATATTTTTGGACGAACTATGTATTTGATCTTATGTTTTCTATAATATGTGACATGAAATTTGCGCGGCTAATTCTTAAGATTGCTACGTCAAATTTAGTTAAAATCAAGAACAAGAAATCAAATGGCCAATTTTAAACAAGAGACAGAAATTAATTTGTATACATTTTGTGGATGTTGCTATACTATGTTCAACAAAAGACCATACTTGGATGGGACGAAAACTCGTCTATTTCGCGCAGATCTCCGTCCACAGAATGTCTATTTACATACAGGTGATACAGGGTGTTCGGAAATTCAACCGACAAACTTTCAGAGATTGTCGAAGGCACCATAAAGATCATTTTTTGCAAATGGACCTATAGGGTCGGAAAACTCGGAAACACGTGTCGTTGCATCGCTACGGCATACATGATGTTTATTTGCTATAAAATATAGGCCCAAACATCATCAACGCATTCGGGCGGTTATAAGAGCAGATCCTCCACCATTTACCACCCCCACCTTCATTCGCGGATACGATTTTTTTCGAACACCATGTATGCCGTAGCGATGTAATGACACGTTTCCGATCCTAGGTCCATTTGCAAAAAATAATCCTATGATGTCCCCAACAAACTCTGAAAGTTTGTCGGTTGAATTTCCGAACATCCTGTATACGGTACGCCACGCTCTAGGAACTTTACCCCCACTTTGCCCGTCTATGCGCAAAACCAAGTATGGTCTTTCGCCGAACAGAGTATAGAAAACATTCACTTTTAAAATGTTAGCTTGACCTTACAAATTGCATTGCAATATCTATAGAATAATTTAAATATATATTTTAATTTTTCTATAAAATAATAAATATCTATAGAATAATATAAATATCTATTTTAATTTTTATCTAAGGAGAGTATTTTTATGTAAAAATATTCTGCAGAAAAATACATTGTGATTCACTGGTCGATTATTGTGAAGCATCACATAAACAATTTATTTCCAAAGTTTCAGCCAATTTCACATAAATCCAATTTCCATAAAAAATGTGCGAGGTTCTTTGTTATTTTCATGCATTTCTTTGGAAGTCGGGTTACAAATGTGTCTGATTAATATCCTATTAATAAATTATTAATTGTTAACCTTATTCCTGATAATTCCCCCCGTCTCATTCAGAATTAGCGCGTTACCGCGGAGGGCTCGCGCTGAGCCACGCGCGCGCGCCAATCAGCAGCGCCCGCGGCGCGGATTCCCTCGCTCGCGAATAACGAGGCGCGAAATCCATCGGCTGCAAAGACAAATCCTTTGTCTCAATTGTTTATTGTAATTAGCAATAAACAATTTGCCTCTCGACCTTCTAGAGGACTCCCTGCCAGAAGCAATTCCTTTGTCTTAAGCCTAAAATCGGCAACCCAATCATTATTGAGAATCCTCTAGGCTGCGTTCCAAAATTCAACCTCGATATAAACTAATATGCTATAGTGTGACGTAACTATAGATTTTACTTACCAAGGTTGAATTTTGGAACGCAGCCTTAGAAGATCGGTTTGATAAAAGCACGTGCCTAGGACCGCATTTCGCAGTCGCGGAATTAACGAGAGTAACTTGGTATAAGCAGTTCGGTGCAAGGAATAATTGATTCTTTTTCCGCTTTGCCTTCGCTGAAAATACAGAGTCCGCGTGGTTCGTATGTTCGATAGCACGTTACATCTTTTGCTTGAAATCATCGCTGTGATATATCCACCGTGCGATTACATCCGCTGTGGGAGATCCATTGCAGTAGACTTCTACCGAAATCCAGCCACCGCCGGGACAGTACGATAGTGTACGACTGTACGCTTATCAAGAAGAGACTGTAAGTTTTTACAAGACTTTTTTACTTCTTCACTTCCGCACTATTTCTATCTTTCACCGCGCGCGACTATATGCGCACATGCATTAATAAAAAATAAATATTAAAGTTCAAAATCCATTAGTAAAGGTAATGCTTACCATTAGCGTTTATTGGATTTATAAAAACTAAAAAAGTTATTACTTGCTTGGAACGTTCCAGATAATAGTTTCTTTATTCTCAGAAAGATTGGCCTTTTGGAAATTACGCGAAATAATTATATTCTCGCCGGCCCAGCCAAGCATTCGGCTTTTTGCCGAATTCGTATATTCTTGGCTCAATTTTTTTTGCCCTCTTTTGCAAGTTTTCTCCTCTATCACAAGCATTTTTCTTCGCAACGCTTGAGACAGAGGAATAGACAATAACAGCGGACCGACCGCTGACGCGCGTGTCATCGGTTCATCGCGTGTTAACAAGGACACGCGACTCAAACAGCTGATCGGCCGTTGCCTGTCAGCCAACTGTCATATTGTTCAAAATTTGTTATAACGGGGGGTGCAAAGACTTGGGAATCGCAATCTTCTTGAAAACCGAGAGATTAAAACCCCTAGTCTCCGCGCCCATACCACTCGTTCGCAGTCTAACGGCGTAATAGGAGTTCCGCGGAGACCCTTTTGCAATGATCGTATTCTCGGTAGATACTCGCGATCCCGCGACCCAGTCCTTGCGACCTACTTCTACTATACATAATGTAAATAATTTTAGCAATTAAATTTATTGTGAACTCAAATTCGGGACTTGAGATTGACATTTAATTCGTTCGTTTTTTCTTGCGATCCTCGCGTTTTATTCGCTCGCGAACTTACGCTTGCTTTGCGAACACGGCCAACGTGAAATTTGCTGGCAATGTTATGCAATATTTTAATATTTTTATTCAATGTTTTATGTAACATTTGATATTATTTGTATCTTAATAAATACTTTGTGACTCATAGATTTTTCCGAAAAAGTTTATTGTGCAAGTAATTCCTAAAAAGTTATAATTTTGTTTTAGTTACAATATTTTTCAGCATCCTTATTGTATAGATATAATAAATTAGCAATTTTACATTCCTTAAGTCTTTATATGTATTTTCTTCACGTTCAGAAATTATATTTCTGAATCATTGGCACTGGTGACCAACATGTCGATTCATAATTGTGTGAAAGAGCGATTCGATAACATAAAGAAGGCAGACAATGACGTTAAATCGTACAGAGGCTTGGTACTCACTAATAAAATGAAAGTTCTTTTAATAAGCCATCCATCAACTGATACCAGTATTGCTGTAATGGATGTTAACATCGGTAATCAAATATTATTTTGTTATTTTTTGTATACCTACTTGACGTTTCTAACAGTTATACTTATATAATCTTTCTTATAAAATCATTCTTTTCATACATTACAAATTGTCACAAAAAATATATAGTAAAAAGATAAATGACTTTTTCATTAGTCTAATTCTAAAATATATATAATATCTTTTAACAGTCAGGTTTTTGTAATTTTACCTGTAATTTGTGCTTAATAACATTATATTATATTTTCTGTATATGAATTATTCAATGTTTTGACGTGTAGTTTGTTTATTCTTCTCTTCTTATTGTTAGTCATTCTACACTATTAATATTGTTTACATTTTCTTTTATATAGATTTTGTGATTTCGCAAATATGTATATACATATAATCAAAGATTAACATGTTTCTATTAATTAATGTTACATTATTAATTTCAAAGATTATTAAACTAGAGATAAAATATGTGACAGGCAACATGAGTGATCCCGATGATCTACCAGGATTAGCGCACCTCTGCGAGCATATGTTAAACATGGGAACAGAGGAATATCCTCAACAGAATGATTTCAATAAGTACTTGTCGCAGTATGGCGGTAATTACAACGCATATACAAGCTTAATGAACACGAGTTATAACTTCACAATAAATCCGAAGAATTTGGAAGGCGCTTTACATCGTCTTGCGCAGTTTTTCATAGCGCCTCTCTTTGACGAGACCTTGATAGAGCAAGAGATAAACGTTGTACATTCTGAATACAAGCAAAAGTTAACAAATGACTATCGGCGATTATATGTATTAGAGAAATCTTCTGCAAAACCAGATCATCCGTATTCAAAATTCAGCACCGGCAATAGAGAAACATTAAGCACAATACCGAAAGAGAGGGGCATTGACGTTAACAGCAAACTACAAGACTTTTATAACACATATTATTCTGCAAACATTATGTCGCTCTGTGTTCTTGGTAAAGGTACGTCGATAATTTAGAACTGTTAATGATTAGAATATTTGAATGCTTTTTATATAATATAGATACTGTTATATGTAAAAATATTTGAATTTTGGAATAAGACTAAATGAAGATAAATGGAACTTTAATGATTAATGAATTAATGCACATTTTATTATCAGTTATTGAATTAAACAATTACACATTGTCTTGTCATAGAATCTTGTCAGTACATATAAGTATATAAGAAAAACATGTGGAAATATTGGTCTTCATAAATTACTAGATACATAAAATTTTAATTGTCTTCTATGTATAAATTTGTTTTAACCAGTACATTATTATTATAACCAATGTTTTTATAAAAAGTTTAATCAAAATGAAAAATATCTAATTGTAATTTAACAAGTAAATTATATTATATTTCCAATATATTTCTATCTTTTTTGAAAAGATTATGTCTTTTACCATAAATATAATAATTTTTTGTTACATATTTATGTAGCGTTTATTATATACAGGGTGCCACAAAAGTTCCGCAACGGCCAAATATCTCGAAAAATATGGAAAATATGGAAAAATGTTTCAAACAAAAGTCGTACGGTTTCAAGGGAGGCATAAGATGGTGGCAATGATTTGACCTTGGATGGTTGTTTGAAGCTTACGTGAACGTCACCTTCAATTTCTTAAATGGAACCTCCTATATTGTAGTATATCGTTTGAAAGGGTACAAAATAAGAAAAATTTTGGTGCAAACCAGAGGTCGATACGTTGATCCGTTCGGGAGTTATTTAAGGAGGTTGGTTACTGTCCCGTTGCGCGACAGGCGGCGCGGCAAGAGGGGAAAATTTATAGGTGTCTTCGCATTGCGCGTACTTACGCGTTGCTTGTCTTTTAATATTTTTGCTATGTATAAGTTATGTATAATGTTTTGCCCGATGTATAAGAGTATAATTTCAATAATTAATTACTTGACAACCATGCAGACAATTGTCTTCAAGTGGTTGCTCAAATCCGCTAAAAAAAAATAATAAGAATTAATTCAAATTTATGGAGGATATTTGTCTATGGGAATCTGTTATCCATGCCAAAGTTGAAGGCAATTGTCTGCATGGTTGTCGAGTTATTAATTATTAAAGTTATAAATTTCAGTAATTAATAACTCGACAACCATGCAGACAATTGCCTTCAACTTTGGCATGGATGACAGATTCCCATAGACAAATATCCTCCATAAATTTGAACTAATTCTTATCATTTTGATTTGAGCAACTACCCTCCTTAAGGTCAAAGTTGGAAAAAGTCAATTTTTAATCCTAAATGACTTCCAAACTGGTCAACGTATCAACCTCTGGTTTGCGCCAAAATTTTTCTTTTTTTATGCTCTTTTAAACGATATACTACAATATAAAGAGTTCCATTTAAGAAATTGAAGGTGACGTTCACGTGAGCTTCGAACAACCATCCAAGGTCAATTCATTGTCACCATCTTATGCCCCCCTTGAAACCGTACGACTTTTGTCTGAAACATTTTTCCGTATCTTTCATATTTTTCGAGATATTTGGCCGTTGCGGAACTTTTGTGGCACCCTGTATGTATATATGTTACACCAACGAATAAATTTTTTGTTTAGAAAGTTTAGATGATCTTGAAAAAATGGTAGTAGAACGCTTTTGTCATGTGAAAAACAAGGAAGTTGAAGTTCCTACGTATCCTGAACATCCATTAAAAGATGAAGAATATGGCACTATATGGTATTACGTTCCCACAGCTGATGTCAGACGTTTATACATTTCGTTTTCTCTACCTGAAAAGGATGAACACCGGATGGTAATATAATATACTTTCCCTTTGATGCTTTTATACAGTTTATGCGAATATATTATCTTAGTTTATTTAAATATTATAATTATGGTAATTGTGTAGAGATAGGAACAAATCAAAAGGTGGTTCTTAGTCCCTATCTCTACACAATTACCATGATTATAATTAATTCATGTAATATATATGTATATATATATTAGGGTGCCACATTTTTTGGGTCAAAAATTTGATTTTAAGTCTTACCCATTAAATTTATTTTACGAACTCTCAAATAAAGATCCTTGAAGAGCAGGCGCTGTAGTTTAATATTTAGAGGTCGCTTAGAGCCTCTAAACATTAAATTTTTTTGAAAAAGTGGTAAAAACTACATTTTTCACTCATTTTCACTGCTAAATTTCTTTTAGTTATCTTATTAAAGTACCTGGCCATCATTTTAGGTATAACACATGAAACAAAAATGTAAATATATAAGTAATTAATGCAATCTTTAGCATGAAATCTTCTATAGCAAATATAAAATAATTTAACAAATTTAACCATTTTTTAACCACCCATGATCTATAATCTTGTTTTGTAAGTAAATATATCAAACGCCACTAGAAAATCATTCTATCATCTTTAAACTAAAGCCTCTTTAAGGTTATATGCTGTAGCTTAAAAATTAATGGTCGTTAATTGCTTCAAAATATTGATATTTTATTAAATATTGCACTTAATGTAATTTTCTACATTGAATCCTACAGCATATAACCTTAGAGAGGCTTTTAGTCTAAAGGTGATAGAATGTTTTTCTGAAGTGGTGTTTAATAGATACATTTAACTTACAAAATAAGATTATAAGCCGTGAATGGTTAAAAAATGGTTAAATTCATTAAATCATTTTATATTTTCTATAGACGATTTTATGCGAAAGATTGCATTAATTACTCATATTTACATTTTTGTTTTATGTCTTGTACCTCAAACTTGATGGCCAGGTACTTTAATAATAAAAAGGTTACTAAAAAAGATTTAGCAGTTATATAAGTGAAAAATGCAGTTTTTTACCACTTTTTCGAAAAAATTTAATGTTTAGAGGCTTTGACCGACCTCTAAATATTAGGGTGCCAAATTTTTAATATGTATATTATATACAGTTACATTTAAAATTTTTTTGTGCATATATAATTGCAGGAGTTATATGCTTATAAAATTTTCTTTCTGTCTGCATTTCTACTTTCTCTCTTCTTCTCTTTGTCTCTTCCTAATTGATTACACATAATTGTTATTATTATAGTATATAATATATAATGACACATAATTATGTCACATTTTTATTAAAGCTTATGTATATTGCTTATTTGTTAATATAGCCTGTCAAATACATTTCTCATTTACTTGAACAAAAAGGAAAAGGCTCATTATTATCAGCTTTAAAGGCTAGGGGTTGGTGCAACAACATATACATTGTAGAAGACTCCGTGGAAACAAGCGTGAATTTCTTTAGAGTTGCATTTGATCTAACTGAGGAAGGGCTTAATAAGCATATAATTGATAACATTGTTCAACTAATGTTTCAGTATATTAATATGCTGAAGGAGAATGGACCGATTGAATGGATCTACAAGGTAATTAATGAAAATAAATATAATCTTACGTACAATGTCCGGCAGATTGTAGGATTGCAATTTGCTGGACACTCTGTACTCTAATATTGTATACCCCATGGAGTTATATAAAAATTTTACATTTATAGGAATGTCAACATATTGAAAACATGAATTATAGTTATAAGGATAATTATGATTTGTATATTGATGACATGCAGACTATAGCCTCTCTGCTGCAAAAGCACCCCATAAAAGAAGTCATTTCGGTGCATCAAGATCTCCCTTAATGGCGACAGGATTTGGTCGAAGAACTATTGAAATATTTTACGCCAAAAAATATTAGAATTCACGTTGCCGCCAAATCATACGAGAGTATAACGAATAAAACCGAGAAATGGTGTGGCACTAAATATAAGAAAGAGAAGATACCTAAGAAAACAATGGAAATGTGGAACCTTGCTGATTATAGCGGGGATCTGAAATTGCCTTCTAAGAATGAATTTATAGCGACCACGTTTGACATCAAGATACAAACTAACGTAATTAAAGTTATCATTTTTCGCAATATTAATTCTTCAACACCACACTTATAGTCCAGCAGCCACCGCCTGTTTTTTGAAGTGATTAATAACAGGCTAAATCTTCGTGAGTAGGTTCGGTTCGACAAGACGCCCAAGTTCTTCCCTGTGAAAATTCTCGATAGAGGTAGCTAATTTAGTGCGCAGGTGTAAAACATGTCAATTTGGTGGTGTGTCGAAATTGTCTGACTAACAGTAAGTTTTTTATTGAAATGTTAAGATAATTGGATAATAAACTCGGAAAAACAATTGTCCTAAAAAATGGATGGTTTGACTGGAGCGTCCTCCGCTCCGAATATGTCCAAATAACGAGATCATAAAAATTATTAATAACCAGCTGATTTTTTGTATGCAGCTTAGTAAATATTTGTATAATGAAATGGCCACATAGTCCTACAAATTTGGTGGTACGTTTTCCCAGTCCTACGCTTGGAGGTTGTCGATTCCACGGTAACACTTTTTTCATTAATAACAACCTAGTTTTAATTTTTTCCTATCGGGAATAAAGTGTAGAACACAATTTTACCACTGTCCTACACAAAAAGTGGTATGTATTTCCAGGAATAGATATATCTTGTTCACAAATTTAACTGTATATTTTGATATACAGTTAAATGCGTAAATAATCTCGAGTAAATCACGTTGTCGTTACACATTGAAAAAAAGCCCAAACACAATTCTGTACTCCGTAAAACTTTAGTATATGTCAAGCGGCCCTGATAAGCATGTATCATTTTCCACCGATAAGGTTGTAAATGCGTTTATGGCAATATTTTTTTTTTAACATAACGAATAAGAATCACTAATATTAATGGAATAATTGATTATCTTAAATTATTAAAGAGGTTAAATATTATTAACTAATAATTATTATCAATTGCTCATTTTTTAAATATTTTTTTAATGAAAATGATATGAGCATAATCGATTCGATGCAATCTTCTAAAAAAAAAGTTGTTATTAGCAACATCGAGTGAGGTATTTCGGGTTCTTGAAGAGTACGTGTGCAGATTGTATGCATTAAAAACCAAAAATGACGTCAACAAAGGACGGTACGAGTTGTTTGAAAAAGGCTACAAATGCAACAATCAAGACGAGAAGATTGTAAAAAAAAAAATTGTTGGATACGATCCCTCAGTGCTACCACCAACCAAACAAGAGCTATTGCAGCAGATTAAACGAACATCATACATCTGCAGTATATGGTGTAATGCACACATGCGCAGCCCCACCGAAAAAAATCCAGAAAATTGCGGATGGGCATTAATTGATAGCAAGTACCATTATTATTGGTTTGATGGCCCCCACAGTCCATCTCTTGGAGAATTGTCTTCTGATGTTCAAGGTACTCTATTATTACTTTTCTTACGTATTGATGATTATGCTGCAATTTGTTAATTTTCCTAATTATTTTGTTACAGAATCAGATGACATTTATTCTGACGATTGCGACGAAGATGAAGACGATGTTCAAAGCGAAACTGATGAAGCGTCGACATCGGAATCCGACGAAGATTAAGATTATATTTAATTAGTTTTATAATTGTATTTTTTAGTTTTACTTTGGCAGGTCATATACTACTACAGTTCATACAACTACAGTTATATTATTTCAAAAAAAGTATTGCTTCTGATTACGAATACATGTGTCCCAAATTACCAAAACTACAACTACGAAATTATGTTATTTTCAATATTCTTGTAGGACTAGCGATACATATCCATTTTTTGGTAGGACACTGTTTGATTTATGCAAAGAATGCACTAACTTAACATGTGTTTTTTTTGTCCTACGGTTATTAATGAAAAAAGTGTTACCGTGGAATCGACAACTTCCAAGCGTAGGACTGGGAAAACGTACCACCAAATTTGTAGGACTATGTGGCCATTTCATTATACAAATATTTACTAAGTTGCATACAAAAAATCAGCTGGTTATTAATAATTTTTATGATCTCGTTATTTGGACATATTCGGAGCGGAGGACGCTCCAGTCAAACCATCCATTTTTTAGGACAATTGTTTTTCCGAGTTTATTATCCAATTATCTTAACATTTCAATAAAAAACTTACTGTTAGTCAGACAATTTCGACACACCACCAAATTGACATGTTTTACACCTGCGCACTAAATTAGCTACCTCTATCGAGAATTTTCACAGGGAAGAATTTGGGCGTCTTGTCGAACCGAACCTACTCACAAAGATTTAGCCTGTTATTAATCACTTCAAAAAACAGGCGGTGGCTGCTGGACTATTAGTGATGCTAACAATAAGCAAAACTCCATGAAACATATAAACCATGTCAACTTGATATAACATAAAACTTGATATATAAAATATAATGTTAATGTGTAGCTAACTGTAGCTTATATTAAATTCTATTTTTACGCGAATATTTTTCTTTATATAATAAGAATAATTATGGTATACTGTTTTGGAACATATACATATATTTGCACTAACTTTATAAAAATGTACGCTGAGTTTTATAGATTAATTTACATAATACAGAGCCAAAAGATTGTATTACAAGTAAGAAAATTGTAATGCAAAGAATTGTCCTTTGTCCTAACCACCAATGATAAACCATCAATTTTAATGCTATTGTATATTTCTTACACATATTAAATGGTGAAATTTTATAGGTACAAAAGTTTCCTATTATTTTGAAGGATACATCGTTTGTAAGACTTTGGTATAAAAAGGATGATGTATTTCGTGTACCGAAAGCGAGGATGATCTTCCACTTCGTTAGGTATGTGATAAGTGTGGTTGTAAAAAATACATAGTTGTTCTAATCGAATATGACATATTATTTTAAAGATTACATTCTAATACTAACAATAAAATCTTTTAAAATAAGATGTCGAGATATTCTGGCAATTTATACAAATTGCTCTTAAATTATTTAATTAACATAATAATAAAATTAGTATACATGTGTATTTTAATATACGTTTTAAATAAAATTAACATAATAAATTAATTATCTCTGAAGTGTCATCATTAATAAAATATATCTAAATTTGTACATTTACATATTGCTTCCTCATAGAGGAAGCTTTGTTTTCGTAAAAAAAATTGTTTTTTAGTTTTTGACGCCAATGTGTTCAGAATGTTCTAAAACGTCGAAAAATCGCAATTTTAAAAAATGTCCGTATGTATGTATGTATGTATGTATGTATGTATGTATGTATGTATGTCTGTGCCAAATTTACTGAAATTTCTATAACTCCAGAACTGATCAACCAAATCTTAACCAATTATATATGAAATAGGGGTAGAAAAGACTGAAGAATATAATAGAATTAGAAAAATTGCGAATTTTTTAAAATTTTAACCTTTAAGGGCTACATCTCAAGTCTCAATAATTGAGATTTTTCACAAATTGATGTTTTTTGACAATTTAGTATTAATTATTGGCAATTTTTCTAATTATATTATATTCTTCAGTCTTTTCTACCATTATTTCATATATAATTCTTTAAGATTTGGTTGATTAGACTCAGCTTCATAAAGCTTCTATGTATGTACGAATTCTCCGAAATTTGAAATGTCAATCAAATTTTAAAGAATTATATATGAAATAGGGGTAGAAAAAACTGAAAAAATCTAATAAAATTAGAAATAGCCCGATATCTCAAAATTAATGGAAATTAGAGCAACATTTAAATCTTAACGAATTTTCTATCTTATACATATAAGTACTTGACGTCTGTCTGTATGTCTGTATGTCTGTCTGCCCGCGAACTATTAAAGAAGTGTACATGAAATAGGGGTAGAATTTCCCGGGGAGTGCCATAAAGTATATAGTTTTTCGTTACCGATCTTTTTGGAAGGCGATTACGATATTCTTCCAATTTTTCAGGAATTAGTTGACCGAATCTCAAAGAATTGTATATGAAACGGGGGTAGAATTTTCCGGGGAGTGCCATAAAGTATATAGTTTTTCGTTACCGATATTTTTGGAAGGCGGTTACGATATTTTTCTAATTTTGTTTCCGGAATATAATAATCCTTTAATCTCTGTCTGTCTGTCTGTCTGTCCGCAAACTACTCATTCATTAATGGACCGATTTTCTTGAACCAGGTGTCAAAATTTTTCTAATTTCTTGGAGATGATTATCATGGGGTTCAATTTTTTGTTTTACAGATTTTCCTGAAAGCGGTGCCAAAATTTTGCTAATTTTACGGGGATTGCGATTATGGGTTTAATTTCTTTTAAAAGAAAGCTTTCTTTATCTATATAATTACCTAATACCGATTTTCTCGAAACCGGTGCCAAAATTTTTCTAATTTTTCGGGGATTGTGACGATGGATTTAATTTCTTTTAGAAAGTATTTTTTTATAAAAAAAATCTAATAAAATTATAAATAGACCGATATCTCAAAATTAATGGAAATTAGAGCAACATTTAAATCTTAACGAATTTTCTATCTATCTATATAAAATAGAATGTCTGTATGTCTGTATGTATGTCTGTTCTTTATACACTTAAACTATTCGATCGATCTGGACGAACTTTTGCACAGTTACTCTTTACATCCTTGCGCAAAACATAGGCTACTACGGAACCTCGATTATTCACTTACCGATCAGCTACTTTATTCCTTGGATTTCCCGGGCGTTTTTTCGGGAATTTCGAGATTGCTCGTTCGCGATGTATGCACTGAACTTCGATATTTCACTTACCGATTACTGATTTTATTCCTTTGTTTTCCCGGGCGTTTTTTAAGTTTGTTTGTTCTTTATACACTCCTAAACTATTCGACCGATCTGAACAAACTCTTGCACAGTTACTCTTTACATCCTTGCGCAAAACATAGGTTACTACGGAACCTCGATATTTCACTTACCAATCAGCGTCTTCATCCCTTGGTTTTCCAGGGCGTTTTTTCGGACATATCGAGATTGCTCGCTCGCGATGTACACAGAACCTCGATATTTTACTTACCGATTACCGATTTTATCCCTTGGTTTTCCCGGATATTTTTTGCAGAGAAATATCGAAGTTCTGTGTACATCGCAAGCAAGCAATCTCGAAATTCCTGAAAAACGCCCGGGAAAACCAAGGAATGATTACAGTATTTGTTGAATACTATTTCTTATTTAAATTTAATTTCAATCTCAAATTGTTTTACTCTTATTTCATATATAATTCTTTAAGATTTGGTTGATTAGACTCAGCTTTATAAGGCTTTTATGTATGTACGGATTCCCAGAAATTTTAAATGCCTTTAACTCAAAAACTAATCAACCAAATATAATTAAAAAGTGTGCAAATTTTATATTTAAAACTGCACTCTCCTGCATGTTTTAGAAATGTCCCTAGTTGCTCTAACTTATGCAAATATTGAGATATAGGGCTAAATTTTTTTTTAATCGATAAAGTATTATTTAAGGAAGGATGGAATTGAATTTAGCGATAATTGGTAAAGGGCTTCTTTCTTTATAAAATTTTGAATTTTTTAAGAAATGCCTTTGATTGCTCTAACTTTTGTAAGTTTTGAAATATTGGGCTATTTCTAATTTTATTATATTCTTCTGTCTTTTCTACCCCTATTTCATACAAAATTCTTTAAAATTTGGTTGATTAGACTCATGTTTATGTATGGACGGATTCCCCGAAATTTTAAATGTCTTTAACTCAAAAACTAATCAACCAAATCTTAAAGAATTATATATGAAATAAGGGTAAAAAAGACTGAAGAATATAATAGAATTAGAAAAATTGCTAAAATCTTAAAATTTTAACCTTTAAGGGCTACATCCCGTCTCAACAATTGAGACTTTTCATAAATTGATATTTTTTGACAATTTAGTATTAATTATTAGCAATTTTTTTGATTCTATTATATTTTTCAGTTTTTTCTACCCCTATTTCATATATAATTCATTATGGTTTGGTTGATTAGATCCAGCTTTATAAAGCTTCGATATATGTACGAATTCTCCAAAATTTCATATAAGAAAAAGAAAGAGAGAGAGAGAAAGAGAGAGAGGGAGAAAGGGCGCTCTATTGCAAAAGCATTGATCGTTTTTTAAATAAAACTGACGTAAGTGTCTAGCCTAGCATCAGCCAATGTGTGCCAAAAAGCCTAAAGTGCGTTCAGTTTTATTGGGAAACAATCAGTGTTTCGCAAAAGGGCGGCCTTTTGCAAAAGGGCTAGTCTTTTTGCAAAAGGGCTAATTTTTTAATTTCAGTTAGAACATCTCAAGTCTTAATAATTGAGACTTCAAAAAATGATGTTTTAGGATAATAAAAAAAGTGAGCAAGTAGAAACTTGCACATTTCTTCTATATAGCTTTTAAGTGTGCAAGTAGAAACTTGCACATTGCTTCCTCATAGCTTTTAAGTGTGCAAGTAGAAACTTGCACATTGCTTCCTCATAGCTTTAAAGTGTGCAAGTAGAAACTTGCACATTGCTTCTTCATAGCTTTAAAGTGTGCAAGTAGAAACTTGCACATTGCTTCCTCATAGTTTTTAAGTGTGCAAGTAGAAACTTGCACATTGCTTCCTCATAGTTTTTAAGTGAGCAAGTAGAAACTTGCACATTGTTTTCTCATAGTTTTTAAGTGAGCCAGTAGAAACTTGCACATTGCTTTCTCATAGTTTTTAAGTAAGCCAGTAGAAACTTGCACATTGCTTTTTCATAGTTTTTAAGTGAGCCAGTAGAAACTTGCACAATGCTTTCTCATAATTTTTAAGTGAGCAAGTAGAAACTGGCACATTACTTAATCAACATTTTATTTCGCTTATAAAGCTTCCTCTATGAGGAAGCCAAATTAAAGAATATTTACTAATAATTGTACATCAAATAAAAAACAAGCTTCCTCATAGAGGAAGCTTTATAAGCGAAATAAAATGTTGATTAAGTAATGTGCCAGTTTCTACTTGCTCACTTAAAAATTATGAGAAAGCATTGTGCAAGTTTCTACTGGCTCACTTAAAAACTATGAAAAAGCAATGTGCAAGTTTCTACTGGCTCACTTAAAAACTATGAGAAAACAATGTGCAAGTTTCTACTTGCTCACTTAATTTGAATACTGTTATTTCAAAATACCTCCTTAATTAAAAAATATAAATTTAAATGGTTCTATGATCTCTTCTCATGTAATAGACAAAAATATGTTTTCTTTCTATAATTATATAACATATAACGTTCATGTTATCTTTAATTTATAGTCCATTCGCCTATATGGATCCTCTCTATTGCAATTTGACTGGTATGTTTGTTCGACTATTTTGTGATTCCCATTACGAATATACATATGCAGCTGGTTCAGCTGGTTTACAATGGGAAACTACTCGTACGAAATATGGAATAACAGTGAGTACATAAATAATAACAATGACAAGATATTGTATGTTAATTTAAATATAGGTTTGGCCATTATTTAAATTTTAAATAAATTATTATTCAACTTGTTAATAATATTAGTAACGTTTAAGCACATGCTTTTTTATGTACATTAAATTTATTTAGGAACAATATTACTTATTTAAGAATCAAATTTTGTTTTTTATTAATAATTATTGTTAGGTATTTGTAAATATGATCAGTTATATGTAATGTTCTAATAAAGTTACGGAATTTTTTATAAATAAGCATTAATTTAATGCTTTTTATTAAAAAGCATATATAATTTAAAAGAAAAACAAATTGTTTTATTAGCTGACAATAGATGGTTACAACGACAAGCAACGTGTGCTGTTAGAAAAAATTATGGACCAAATGATGAATCTTAAGATTAATCCGAAGAGGTTTGAAATCCTAAAGGATGATGTATGTGTAATAAATGCAATCAATCTTATTAATTTAATTAAACACCATATTTATATATAAAATGTCTTACAGTGTATCAGAGACTTAAAAAATATTGATGCAGTCTCACCTTATTTTCGTGTATATGATTATCTTACTGCGCTGTTGTCAGAACATGATTGGCCTCTCAATAAATTATTGGAATCTACTGCTTGTAAGTGTAAAAAAAAACTAATATTTTTTTTTGTTCAAAATTATCTTTCTTGTTCCTCCAAAATTGTTTTTAGTTCCTAGCATGATTAAGGCACTTATTAATGATATAATTAAAATATTTGTGACGTGAGTAGATTTAAGTGTCGATAGACTTCATCGGTTTATACCGAAGTTATTCAGTAAAATGCATGTAGAGTGCTTAATATATGGCAATGTGACTGAAATGGAAGCTACAGACACAGTTAAATTAATTGAGTCTAAGTTAAAAACTGGAATGCCTCATATAGAACCCTTGTTACAAAGGCAATTAGTATTGTGTCGTCAAATTAAACAAGAGGACGGTAAGCTTATAACACGATTAAACCTTATTTCACTTATTTATGAAAATTTAAAGGAATTAATATGCTTAAAAAGAATTTCAGTTTATATTGTGGAACATAGTTTTAATATAAATATTTTATTGTTTCTTCTAATGGTCTTATGTTATTACGATTATTATAAAAAAAAAGGAAAAAAATAATAAAAATAAAAAATTTTAATTTATTTTAACCCATAATAGAAAGCAGATATTTAAAAATATAAGGAAAAATGTTTATATATTATTAATGTCATTTCATCTGCATCACACACAATTTGTTCTGGAAATTTAATATTAGCCTCTAACGAGTTATTTTTTATATGACATAGTAACATAAAGTGTTGTGTATTGATATATAATTAGGTTGCCAAATTCTATTTGAAGAAGAAACTAAATTGCATGAAACTAATTGTACCATAGTGTACTACGAAATCGGTCTACGATCACCGGAGTCGAATATGCTTTTAAATCTCTTAGCATGCATTATTAAGGAACCTTGCTTCGATACTTTAAGAACGACAGAACAGTTAGGCTATGGAGTGTATACCAGTATATATACAATGAGCGGAGTGCAATATTTGATAATCCAAGTAGAAGGTATCAACGACCCACAAGATGTTGAAAAACGAATCGATTCATTTATAAACTTTATGTTTGTAAGTATAATAAGACCTTATATATAACAATATTGTGTATTTTTATACAATTATATACATGTACCAATATAACAATAAAATTAATCAAAATATTAATATAATTTATTAATTTCACAATTTGTAAATTTCTCACACAATATTCTAATATTATGATCAAATAAATATATCACTCCTGATAACATAGTAATTGGAGTATGTTTCTATTAAAATATCGTTAATACCGCTATAATAACATTTCAGGACCATCACATATTTACTATGCCAAAAGAGCAATTTGAGAAATATAAAGAAGATCTAGTTTCATGGATAGCGGAACCTTATCATACGTTAACCGGTCAGGGTTCTTTTTATTGGAACGAGATTGAAAGCCAAAAATATAATTTTAATCGAAATAATATTGAACTAGCTTATTTAAGGACGATAACGCGGCAACAATTACTGAATTTCTTTGAGGTAACTACTTACTTTTACATGCCAAATATATCATTCAACTAAAAAGAGAAGTTATCATATAAAAAAAAAAACCGGTAGACTATGATTTTACTTTTATACCTATACCGTATAATTTTCGAGAAAAATAATTTTAATACATAATAAATTAATAATATTTTAATTACATAATATTCGCTAGGAAAATATATGTGGCAATGCTCGACGGAAATTGTCCGTACATTCAATATCTACAGCTACGTCAACGGAAAAGAATTTGCCTAACAAACCTGGAAAAATTACCGTTAGATTGGCTAATAATGAAGTTGAGGAATTTGAGGATATTTTGACATTTAAGAATAGTCAAAGTTTATATCCTTTACCAAAACCGTTCAACAAAAATTTTCTCAGGAAAGGTTTACGCTTTTAAAAGTTATAAGAAGAAATAATGCAATAATAGTGAATTAATCGATAAGTAAATAATAATGTATAATTTATACACATTATTGAGTACCACGTGATACATGCAGAAAGTCATTTTTGTGAACAATATCATATATTAACCTTCGTTTCATCTTCGTTATATTAATATTTTCAAATAGTCTATTATCTTTCTACGAAATATTATAATTTAACCATTTAATGTCATGTAACTATTAAATTGCACAATAAAGAGTTTTTTCAATATCAAATAACCCTCTTTATAATAACTTTATTCACATCAAGTTCACATTTGAGATAGCAGAGGGAATATGTAACCACAGTACAACCAGGGCTACGTTCCAAAACTCTACTCTGAGTAGCAGGGTTAACCCTACGCCGTTTCAAAACGCGAAGTAAGTAACTATATGGGCGGAGCCTATTCGTTCTAAAAGTGAGAGTAAAGTAACCCCGGAGTTAACTCTATGAACCCTGCTTCCGAGGTGGGTTAGGAGAGTAAACTCTACTAAATTTAAATATAAACGCGGGATCTTAGAACATAATAAGCGCAATTGCCTCTATACACCGCGGAAACGTTGGTCGTTGCTGTGATAAGTAGGTAAGAAATATAATATTAATAAACATATTAGATAATGTATTTTATATATCACACATAATAACACGTTCCAAATCGTTCAACCAGAGTAACTTACTCTGGGCTTACTCTCTCCCCACTACCTTGGGTTCTTTAGAGTTGACGGAGTAGAGTTTTGGAACGCAGCCCAGAAGGGTAACTCCGTCAATTGTTCTGGTATCTTGGGCGCGACCAATTAGAGGATTTTTATATGTGTGGTAGTGCAACATCGGTGTGTCCGCCACCGACGCCACGGTTATAGGTAATATAGGTTATAAGTATAACACGTGCCGACGTCACAATATAACACGTAAAGCGACGCTAAGTAATTTTTGTACGTTTGAGGTGAAATATTCCAAAAATTCGTTAATAAGTGTGACGCGTAAAGACGCTTGTATATATGGCCCGGGGCCCTTTAGCCGTTTATACGCCGATGGCGCGCCCAAAATATGGCGGCAAATCGGGAACAAAAAGATCAAAGGTGCCGACAGAAAGTTAGCTTACTGGTTATACTGTGATGTAACCCTCAAATGTAATAAAATTGTGTTGCGTCCTTTATATTTGAACAAATACATATGTTATTAACGTATGTAGGTATACAATATATGTCGCAGCCACATGCGGTAATGTAGCACTTTATGAAGTGTCTAGACACATCGCAAAGAGTCCAACCACAATGGACACATGCTGTAATTCAATCTTCACTTCGCTTTACAATTTGCACTTTGTAAGTTGTAAAGCGAGGTCCATCCTGCCTACCGGCGGGGGGGGTGCGGGAAGGGGGGCCAAAGGCCCCCCTTGCACTCCCCCGTGTGTGTGTGTGTAACCATTTTTATTTAAAGATTGAATTACAGCATGTGTCCAATGTCTCTATACTTCATGATGTGCTACATTACCGCAAGTGGCTGCGACATATATATAATATATATACAAATATGCATATATAATACTTCTTTTTCTTAATCAATACATTACACTATTATCGGCGGATTTAAATTGTTGTTATGTGTAAAAGTGTTATTTATTCTGGCAAGACAAAATCATAAAAAGTGAAATTATGCGCAACAGCTGACCGAAAATAAAAAGATCTCAAAAAACTATCCTACGCAATAACGGTGTAAGTCAGTCTGCATTGTTATTGCATCCGCGGGCTTCTCGATAGTAACACGGTTGACGACTACGATGCTTTGAGGCGAAGTCGAGGCGGCGTAATGAGTGCCGAGACGCGTCGCAGCTGACGACAAAAGTATATACACTCGTCGTTGTAAAATGACGTAAAACAAGCCCCGCATTAACTAACTCGAGCGCGCAACGAAAGACACGACAACGACGACGCGACGGTGAGGAAGAGGAGGAGAAGATGGTGGAGAACAACGATGGGGGCGGAAGGGCGGCGCGTGAAATCTTGGGTAACTCTTCTGCCCTGGCGATCCCCGCGGTGCTTCAATTAACAGGACCAGCAATTATCTGTTATAAATGAGGCTACCGCGTCTCTCCGTCTTTGCACCCGGACCCCTGACGTAGTTGCAACAGACTGTCGAGAAAAAGGGGGAGGGGGTGCAGAATCCTGGATACTTTGTGAGGGGCAGCATCGTCGATGACGATTAGAAGGGTTATTTCGCCGACGAGAATTTTCACTCTTGATACAAAATTGGATCTTTTAACTCAAAATAATAAATGTTCAACGTGCACTAGATTCAAATTATAGAAAATTATTCGCGTTGCAAACACACAAATTTCATTTAAAAAATTTTAATTTTTTTGAGAGAAAAAACTTAGCGCCGCTAAATAAATATGCGTGCAAATGTTTCATGTAAAGAAAGAAACAGTGGTCTCTTTACGTATGTACAGGTAAACTATCCTAAATCTACTTCATACATATCTATTCACGTTTTAAATCAAACTCGTTCCTTCAGTCACACAAACTTTACACACGCATGTTTAAAAGTCTAGTAGCGCCAAGTTTTTTTGGACTAAGCAATTCTGTTTTATTTTAATAAGCATAATAATATAAGAATTAAATATCATAATAAATATAATTCTTCATGCTCAATATCAAGTTATTTTGCATTAAATAATTTGTTATTCTTAAGCATAATAAAATAATTTATAATGTGTATGAACTCATGCTCACAATCAGTTAGCGTAATATTTGGTATAGGTATCTCTCACTATACTTTTAGAGCAAAAGTAAAATGAAACAAGATTTCGCACAATATACTCTGGAAAAAATATAACCCACTTTGGGGCCCACAATTATAGTTAATCAAATTATTTAGATTGCTTGTAACCCTAATTTTACGTGCAATATTTCTATTTCAAAGATTTTTAAGTTAGATTTTTTGTTACGCTGGATTAATTTGGAAATATTTCACGTAAAATTAGGGTTACAAGCAATCTAAATAATTTGATTACTACAATCGTGGGCCCCATAACCGTCTTTATTTTTCCCAGAGTAACTATATTTTGATAAGCGTAGACACTTTTCATTTTTTTAAAGGTTAGAAGTTACATGAACAACTATAAATAATTAAGTTCCAAAAAGTTTAATATACCAAAAAATAACATAAAATATCCGAAAAAAATTATTTGTAAAATATTAAATAAAGAAAGTTGGTGATTAATAATTAAAAATTAATAAATTAATACGTTTAAATTGTTGTAATTAAATATCTTATACTGTTAACATTTAAAAAGAAATATATTATAGAGGGAATAAAACAGAGTAAAATAATAATATGCTTTATGTAATATGTAAATAGAAAAATACTAATTATTTGATATAACAAAATTGATTTTATTCATTTTTTCAATAATTTTCTTATATAATTGATAAATAAATATTTCTCAATTTTTAATTACCTTACACCTTACAGTAAATTTTATCACAAATGAATTGTATATAATTATTATAAAATTATTGCGCATTGTTATAGTGTTAATTTTCCGACAATTAATATGTTTCAATTACCCCATTTGTTTTAATTTATGTGTAAAAAGATTCTCAAATTTTTATAATCTTATGGCTTTTGTGCTGTAATCAGAGCATAAAACACGCTCGTTTCTGAAAGGTCTTATTTAAATAACAGATAATTACCAGTCTCATTAATTGAAGCGCCGCAGGGATCGTTAAAGAGTTGGTACGATTTTGCGGGATATCCCTGTCTCCGACAGTTAGCTTGGCTTAAAGGAAACTCACGGAGGTGTCCCACTCTGATCTTGATGAGCTTTATATATGTTGTTGTGTAGACAAAAATAAGAGATACGTCTTTTTTTATACGTGCCCATACGCATGTTTAGAGGGTGAACACCCCTTCGGAAAAAATCGATTTTTCTCTTTCGGGCCGAATATCTCCGAAACTATAAAAGATAGAAAAGTTTTCAAAAATGTAAATTAAATGGCTTCAAAAGTACTTTGAAATAATAACAAAATATTTTTTTTATTTCTTTTATTTTTTAAAATACCCCCGCCACCAATACATTTTTTTAAAATTTTAAAATTTTTTATCACCAAATAAGAGGTTGTTTTTTTACGAATTCAACCATGTATGATAAAGTTATGTTACGATAAACCATTTTTGAGAAATAATTATAAACGCCTCTGTATGTACACACTTTATCCGTGTCCGCCTATGCGCTCGATTCTTCATGCAACGCGTTCTGTTTGCATCTTCGCGTACTTACACCTAATAGAAGATGACTAATACATTTGGAAAACATTCTACGTAATCATGGAAGTTTTTATCGTGTTCTAGCGTCTAGACATAACAACTGAATCATAGATTGTAAATAATGTAAATCAGATCATGCACGACGCATATCAAATGTGTATGTTTCTAATTTGAGACATCACAAGGGGACTTACATAGTCGCATAGAATATAAAATGTTACTTTGCATTAGTTTCATTCGTGACAGTGTATTATATCGTGTACTATTAATCTGCAAGTATGTATTGATATTTTGTAAATGTCTATTAATGTTTTTACTTCTCTTACAATTCGTTATACACTCGCAATCAGGCTAGAAGTTTTGGCAAAGAGATGTCTCTCATAATTGGCCTATTGATAATCAGCCTACAGGTTTAGGCAGAGCAGAAGAATACTCCAATAAAAATTAATAGGTGTTTCAAGCTAGAGGTAACTAGATTTTAAACATTTGTGTAAATGATGGAATAAAAGAACTAATATATATATATGAAAATTGCCTAATGTAATATACAATTTTAGTTCACAAGTCATGGAGGAGAAAGAGGAGGACAAAGAAAGGAAGAAAAGAAATATATTTATTTACTGACAGTGAATCATTATATAAACATTCTATTCGTGCTCTTTATTAATTATATAAATAAAAGAAGTTGTGTATAACAATACAACAATATAATTCTGTTACAATGTGTAATTGTTTAACAACATAATAATACAATAAAGTTACATAAATAAAGTTTTACAAATAATTAATGTAAATATAATATTTATGGTTTCAAATTATAATTATAACACATGTGATGGTCGTGAAAAAAATGTTGTATACAAAGAGATTTTTTACACCATGCGCAAGTAATTATAGCATTATACGCGTTGCATGAAGAATCGAGCGCATAGGCGGACACGGATAAAGTATGTACAAAGGCGTTTATAATTATTTCTCAAAAATGGTTTATTGTAACATAACTTTATCATACATGGTTGAATTCGTAAAAAAACAACCTCTTATTTGGTGATAAAAAAATTTTAAAATTTTGAAAAAAATGTATTGGTGGCGGGGGTATGTTAAAAAATAAAAGAAATAAAAAAAATATTTTGTTATTATTTCAAAGTACTTTTGAAGCCATTTAATTTACATTTTTGAAAACTTTTCTATCTTTTATAGTTTCGGAGATATTCGGCCCGAAAGAGAAGAATCGATTTTTTCCGAAGGGGTGTTCACCCTCTAAACATGCGTATGGGCACGTATAAAAAAAGACGTATTTCTTATTTTTGTCTACACAACAACATATATAAAGCTCATCAAGATCAGAGTGGGACACCTCCGTGGGTTTCCTTGTTAGTTAACCGGCTGATCTTTCCTCGTTCATAAAGTACAAAAAGTCTCGTTTTTCACATCATTTGCAGACGAGTTATTTTTTCGTTGTCGTTATTATTTAAATACGCGAAACAATATATTGCGACATTGGTCAATTAGTGTTAATTATTCTCGACCAATATTCTAATAAAAAAATGCCAGTTAAATACTGAGTTTTGAGTGTTTATAGCAACGTGATCTCTGACCTCATAAAAATTACATCCTTCAATCCATAACTTTGACCTTTTCCTCGACATATAATAAACATTAAGTCATCGATATCTATTTTACGAGTTCCAAATATTGCCCTTTAATGCAGCTTATTATAATATAAAATTATGTAAGAATTGTTGTATAATGGTGTCGTTCGAGTCAGCCGCGCAGACCGCGCCTATGGGACAGTCGCCGACGGGCGTGTAGAGAGCGACCTCTGTCGGAGTCAGGGGCGAGTAGTTTAGTTCTCGCCACGTCGCCTCGGGAAGCGACACAGTCAGTGTCGACTCGGATGTAAAATAAAGAGCACGTTTCCAGTTATTCGCGAGTACAATCTCTGTCCTTCCTTTTCCAGTCCCGCGAATAATACAAAAACTAATTTAGAATAATAAATCGTTATATTGCTTTTGTGTATGTAAATGCAAAATATATAATAAAAATACAGAATAAGAGAAAATTATATGATAAATATTAATGATTCTAAAACTGTGTAATGTTAGCTATGAGAAATTACGTGAGTTTCTATAATTTATTTATATTATACAATTATATTATTGAATAAATGAATTAATGTGCAAATTAAGAGAGATTTAATAAATTTAATTAAAAATTATCGCGTAATTACCTTAAATAAATATACAAATCTAATTTACCTTCCGCTAAATGCTCGCTGCCTCGCAAATTTCAGGGAATGCAATAAATTCAAATACTTGCAGTTAAATTTAATTTCACGAGCTCGTCGAGATTTGTTAATTACGAAAGTCGAGCGACTCTGGGATTTTTCGCGAAAATCGACGACAAGCAAAAGTAATTCTACAAACGGCGATTTTAATAGGTTCGTGTCCGTGCTGAGGTTCTTCGCGTGTTCTTCTTTTAACAAAGTCCGGACAAGATTTCCGGTTAGTGCAAAGAGCAACTGCGATTCCTTGGACGGTCATTTCAGATCGCGGGCCAATTTTCTTCGCGAGCTTAGTCAAGATTAAATTAGACCATCCGTTTCGCCGATTGGTCCTTGTCCGCTCCTTCCCTTGATTCCGATTGCCTCCCGGTATCGATCTAAACGCGATTCGACAAATCTACCCTATCATGCCACAAAGCATTTCGTCCATGTAACGCATATCAATTGAATGTGTTACATTCTTCCGACATTGACGGACATTTATCACCACGCGCGCGTGGTTAAACGCTCGATTTTCCCAATTGCAATTGGTTTGAAACAAGTACTTTTGAAAAAGATCTTAAGTGTAAAGAAATATATTCTGGATAGAAGAAAAAATATTTTAGAGAAAGGATTGAAGTAATTTTCTAAGAACATAAAAATATTCAAAAATACTCATTGAGAATAGTCATTAATGGCTTAAGTAATACATATATGCGCAATTATTTAAATTATTATTTATTAAAAAAATATGAAGAACGCAACACAATTTTATTACATTTGAGGGTTACATATTAGGCCAGTCATATTAGACATCGAACCTTCCAATTACTCTTTTCAGGTTGCAACCACCATGAATCGCTTTGATTTAAGGTGCTGTAAGTGGGATTAATTTTGCTTCGCATAATTAATGCGCATTAAAAAGTTATTAACAATATTATCAACAAAAAACACGATTTTTTTTATTTTTTCTCAAATATCTCGAAAACTAAGCAAGATAGGGCAACTAACTATACGTACCTTTTTTGTAGAGCGTAAAATTATCTACAATAATGATCTGAACAACATTTATCGTCAAGTCAGTCGTCTAGCTTGCACGCGCCGTCAAAGTCCGAGACTCGAATCTCGAAAACCCTCGATTTCATCGTTTTTTTGATGTTGCGTCGGTGATTTTTTTCAGTCATTTAAAATGGAATTAAAAATTCCCAAAAAATCACACATTATCTGAGAACTACAAAGAATACTTTTCAGGGTGTAACCAATTGTTTAGACCCTTTTTCTTTAGTTTGTAGCTATGTAAACAAAAAATTTTGATTTTTTGGACTACTCTTAGTTTTTCGCTGTTTTCAGACCTTAGAATTTATTTGAGACAAATTTTATCGTATGCATCTTGTTGTGGACGAAATTTGCAACCCTTGTATTTTTTTCGTACGACGAACGCTGATTTTTTTATTGACGCGCAAAGTTATCTAATATTGCGCATAGGTCGGATAACGCTTGTTTTACACTAAAATAATTACTTTTTATTAAAATTTACGTAATAAAATATATACGTACGTTATATTTACGTACGACTTTTTGACGATCTTGAGGTAAATGTTAATATTCATCAACATCTGCGTGTTGGATAATTTTAGTATCCAAGGAATGTCAAAATAATTATCACATAGAAAGGACATATATTCAATGCTTGTGGATTAGGCCTACTGGGAAAACCACAAAAAACGCACCATTGGCTCAGAGATGGTGCGAAAAATAGTCAAAAGATGCACTGTATGTTTGAATAAATGTTATAAATAATATGAATAAATTTTTTAAAAACATTTTTTGAGTTGAAATAAGACGACGAGTACAACGAATATAACATGTTTTTCTAATTGTTTATAATAATTTTTAAATAAACAATTTGTTAATAAATAAGTAAACATGAGAGAATGTGTTGAAAACGGCTTTGCAATATGGTTCAATAATAATGCGAAAAATTACGTAAATTTTAATAAAAAATAATTATTTTAGTGTAAAACAAGCGTTATCCGACCTGTACGCAATATTGGATAACTTTGCGCGTCAATAAAAAAATCAGCGTTTGTCGTACGAAAAAAATACAAGAGTCCTTTTTTGTTGCAAATTTCGTCCACAACAAGATACATACGATAAAATTCGTCTCAAATAAATTCTAAGGCCTGAAAACAGCGAAAAACTAAGAGTAGTCCAAAAAATCAAAATTTTTTGCTTACATAGCTACAAACTAAAGAAAAAGGGTCTAAAAAATCGGTTACACCCTGAAAAGTATTCTTTGTAGTTCTCAGATAATGTGTGATTTTTTGGAAATTTTTAATTCCATTTTAAATGACTGAAAAAAATCACCGACGCAACATCAAAAAAACGATGAAATCGAGGGTTTTCGAGATTCGAGTCTCGGACTTTGACGGCGCGTGCAAGCTAAACGACTGACTTGACGATAAATGTTGTTCAGATCATTATTGTAGATAATTTTACGCTCTACAAAAAAGGTACGTATAGTTAGTTACCCTATCTTGCTTAGTTTTCGAGATATTTGAGAAAAAATAAAAGAAATCGCGTTTTTTGTTGATAATATTGTTAATAACTTTTTAATGCGCATTAATTATGCGAAGCAAAATTAATCAAACTTACAGCACCTTAAATCAAAGCCATTCATGGTGGTTGCAACCTGAAAAGAGTAATTGGAAGGTTAACCCCCTAAATTAGTCTAATATGACTGGCCTATATTCCCTCTGCTATCTCAAATGTGAATAAAGTTATTATAGGGAGGATTATTTGATATTGCAAAAACTCTTTATTGTGCAATTTAATAGTTACATGACATTAAATGGTTAAATTATAATGTTTCCTTAGTAGACACTGTCGGCGATAGAGGGCGCGAGTTAGAGAGGCCCTGGATAGTAGGAAGAGAGGGGAGTCGTGTGGCAGAGCCCGTAGGGAACAGACGTACGCGGTGAGCTCGGCGCGATTATATTTTACGACTGCGAATATCGTAGAACGGCTTACGTTACCATTTGTGACTTTTGTGAGTGCGGAACATTGTTTCTGCCAAAGAGCTCCTCAGAAGCTCAAGTTATATTATACTAAACTCTAAATACATTCTATATATCTGTCCTAAGTGTGTGAGTCAATGTGTCTCCCGTTGCCTCCCGTCCATGATTCCTGACTACTTAAGAAAAAGAGGACAAAAATTTCAGAAGTGGGATTAGTGACCAAAGATCGCGAGCCTCGTGTGCCTGATTGTGCTACGTAGAAGAAGCGAGTCACGTCAAGATGGACGGCCGAGAATTTTCTATCGCTGCTCTTAGGGAGATGTGCAAGTGGAAGGGCCTGCCCTTGAAAGGAAATAAGGCAGAGCTTATTAAGAAGCTTGACAGAAGTGACGCCAGCGGGTCTTGGAGGGAAGAAATCAAGCGCCTCGAGACCGACGACGATAGAAGAACGGAAGGATCCGGCGAGCTAGCGAATTCATCATGGCGGGAAAACGGGCGGGAAGGAGACCGCCTAGAAGCGCGGGAAGATGTGCGCAATGAAATGGATCGGTCGATCCCGATTATGCCTCTGCAAGAGCCCTGATCGGTATAGAGGATTCCGGTGGTGCCGACACTACCAACCAGTTACCTACCGAGAGAGAGCTGCCTCCATCACATTGGAGAAAAGAGCAGGAACTGTTACGCCGCGAGTTAGACATTACCAGGCGAGAGAGAGATATGGCGATGCAGTCCCCGGCGACACCGAGAGTAAACAATAACTTGTGGTCGAATTTCAGACAGCCGATTAGTGCCATAAGCGAGTTAGTAAGCGATTTCGCGGGTGAACGTGACACTTTCGACCGATGGGTGAGGCAATTTAATATAGTGCGGCAGGCGTATTCGTTAGATGACAATGCTGCGCGAGTGCTGATTGGCTTGAAGGTTAAGGGACAAGCTCTGAAGTGGTTCCAATCCAGACCGGAGCATCTGGAGACTCCAATCGAGAATTTATTAGAGCAGATGCGTAACTTATTTGATGTCCGGCCGCCTGAAGTTGAGGTGCGACGACAGTTCGAGAAGAGAGAATGGAAGAGCGACGAAACGTTCGGCACATACTTTTACGACAAAGTGATTCTGGCAGGACGAGTACCGGTGAACGATGACGAGCTGGTAGATTATTTAATCGACGGGATTCCGGACAGATTTCTTCAGAATCAAGCCCGAATGCAGCGGTTCGAGAGGAAGGATATGCTGTTGAGAGCGTTCGAGAATATTAAGTTACGGCCCGAAAATAAAGGGAAGCCCGGACGTGATAGCAATGTTGTTGCATCCGACAAGTCGAAACAAGGAAAACCAGGAGCCCCACGGAAGGACGAGAATAAAGCAGAGGGAACGCGGTGTTACAACTGCAACCAGACGGGGCATCGGATGAAGGAGTGTACTAAGCCAAAGAGGGATCGAGGTTCCTGTTACGAGTGTGGAGCTCAAGGGCACGGTATACGAGACTGTCCGCAGAGACAGAAGAAGACGACCCCGACGACAGAACCGGAGCAGAAGCAGAGTGCGCCGCAAGTAACAACCCACGCAACAATTCGACGTCCTTTGGACGTCTAAACGACGTCCCGTTCGTCATGCATGGACATCCACATGACGTACCGAACATGTCCCGAAGACGTTCAGTAGACGTCTTTTGTACGTACAATGTACCGCCCAAAGACGTCAAATAGACATCGTTGGTACGTACAATGTACCGCCCAAAGACGTCAAATAGACATCGTTGGTACGTACAATGTACCGCCCAATACGTTGCAAAATAAAATATAAAATTTACTTCTCGTAAACCATTATTTTATTGCTGAAAATCTTGATTACGTCCAAGCTTAACTAAATAAATTTATATTGTACTTAGAAAATTTGCTTACGTCCACCGTTGGATTTGAACCTGGAACCCCTGGATCTTGAGTCAGTCACCTTCCGCACTGTGCTACAACATTGATTGATGAAGACGTTTCGTATTGTCTACATATGTTACACTTATTGTTAGCAGACGTACGGAAGGTGTCAGCTATATTATTATTACCCTTTTAATAGGGTCGGCTTAATATATACATGTATATATATATTTCTTAAAAAGTTGATGTCGGTCATCGATTCGATATCGAATCGTCGATGACTTATCGACATCGAAATTAACATCGAAAATTACCCGATTTCGATCAAATCGTTTTGGCATTAAAAGTTGCTTCTTTATAAGCTTAATAATAATAATAATAAATTATTATTATTATTATTAATAATTATTATTATAATAATTATAATAATTATTATTAATAATAATAATTATTATTATTATCTATTAAATTAATTATTATTAATTATTAATTATTTATTATTATTAATTTATATCGGTTATATTTTTATATCGGTAATTCATTCGGTCATTCCGAACAACCTCGCAACGTTCAGGCGGCGTGCGAGACGACCTTCGCTCGAGCATCTTCGCGCGGCTCGGCGATTTTCGTTCGGTTGGTTCGGAGGGCGAACGATTACCCGCGATCCAAACGAGAAATCGTTCTCCGAACGTTCGCCCGTCGTTCGTGTGCTGGTGGGGATGTATATGTATATACTATATACATATATATATATATATAATATTGATATATTATTTATATATATATACAGGGTGTTTGAAACAAAAGTACCCAGCCGAAAAATGGGGGTAGATTGGGTCAAACCGAGACGAAAAGTCATGTACCATTTTGCAAGATTCGCAATAGTTAGCGAATTATTAATTGATACGTCTGAGCAAATGAGCGCATGAGAAGCGGTAGGCCGAACTCGGCAGACATGTAAAATACCATTTAATACCATAAAATGGTATTTTACATGTCTGCCGAGTTCGGCCTACCGCTTCTCATGCGCTCATTTGCTCAGACGTATCAATTAATAATTCGCTAACTATTGCGAATCTTGCAAAATGGTACATGACTTTTCGTCTTGGTTTGACCCAATGTACCCCCATTTTTCGGCTGGGTACTTTTGTTTCAAACACCCTGTATATATATATATATATATATATATATATATATATATATATATATATATAATATATCAATATATACAATGGACAACTATAACCCAGACAACATATATACATATATATATGCATGGCTCAAATCGGGACACATATATGACGTCTTAAAGACAAATAATACGTCTTAATGTGGTCTTTAAGACGTCATATGTCCCGATTTGAGACATTATATGTTCACTGGGTATATAATAGATTACATTACACTTATAGATATTTTAAAAACCTGTAGGAATATTGTAATTGTGTATATACCTTTTAATTTAATTACAATTTTAATAAATAATATATAAAATTATATCAACCAATTCGAACAACGTTTTGACGATGTCCACATTTTTAGAACACAAAATAACATATATATGATATGTAAAATTAATTGATCGTCACTGTGATATGAATTATAATTAAATTTATAATAAAACGGTCTTGTTTTACGCATCAGAAATTGAGACGTTTCCGAGACGTCCTTTGGATATCCATTAAACGTCTGTTATATGACGATAAAAACATGACATATATATTTCAGAATTATTATCGAGACATCTGTTGGACAAATATGTAAAATAAACTCATCCAATATTATTTAACAAAATTAAAATGTAAAAAATTTTGAATTTAACGGGTTGAAAAATCAGACATATTGACGATGTACCTTGGACATCCCTAAAATGTCTGTGTAAATAACCTCATTATAGGACGTCCAAACAACGTACTTGAGACGTATTTTAGACGTCTGATATACGGCGACGTAAATGGGACTTTTCAGGACACACTTCGGACGTCCAAAGGACGTCGAATTGTTGCGTGGGAAGTGTTACCGAACAGTTTTCCGCGAATAACGAGTACTTAAAGATTGTTGATTTTGAAAGAATTTGTGGCGCGACAAATTATCATTTCCGTTTAGATACTCAGTTAGATACCGCGAGTCCGATTAGCTTGATTAAAGAAAAGTTTGTTTCGCGTGATTGGGTTGAGAAAATCGCGAGCGAACGATTCGAAGGAATTAACGGTTCGGTCGTAGAAATTGTAGGCGTGGCTAAGTTAAAAGTTGCATGCGAAGAAGCGACAGCTGAGGACGTAATTTTAAGAGTCGTTACAGATGGCACGATAAAACATAGCGCTCTCTTAGGGAGGGACGCTTTAAAGGTATTAGGGTTAGGTTTAGCGAAACTTTCGGACGGAAAGGAATCGGAGTGGAAAAATGAAATCTTAAATGTGGAGCCGAGCATACTTAGCGGCGGCGAGATAGATAAGTTAGATATTAATCCGGAATTACCACCTGGAGTACGAGATAGGGTTAAGGATACTATCCGAACGACTTATTTAGAAGCAAAACGACCCGAAGTTCCGAAGATTAAAGCTAAGTTTAAAATTAAGGTTAAAACCGAGCAACCATTTCACTTTACTCCAAAACGATTGTCTTATGACGAGAAGGATAAGTTACGTGATATTATTGATAAATTATTGGAGCGCGGAATAATTCGTCCGTCAAATTCTGAATATGCTTCTAGGATTGTGTTAGTGAAAAAACGGGATGGCAATATGCGTTTATGTATTGATTATCGGCCTTTAAATAAAATTACGGAACGCGATAATTTTCCTTTACCGATTATTGAAGAGCAAATAGACGAGTTACGGGGTAAACGTTATTATACATTACTTGATTTAAAGGATGGTTTTCACCACGTTTATATGGATGAAGATAGTATTAAGTATACATCTTTTGTTACTCCGTTTGGGCAATACGAATGGGTTAAAATGCCTTTTGGTCCGAAAAATGCTCCAGCCTGTTTTCAACGACATGTTAGCGATACTTTGAGAAAACCTCTTAAGTCAGGTAAAGTAGTTACATACTTCGATGATGTTGTCATAGCAACCGATACACTTGAAGAACATTTCGAGGCATTGTCCGAAGTCCTCCAAATATTTACGGAAAATTTATTAGAATTAAGGTTAGATAAGTGTTACTTTGTTTATGAGGAGATTGAATTTCTCGGTTATGTCGTATCGGCTAAGGGCATACGTCCGACTGAATCGGGAATTCTGGCGGTGAGAAATTTCCCAACCCCACAATGTGTAAGAGACGTGCAAAGTTTTTTAGGTCTGAGCTCATACTTTCGGAAATTCATACAAGGGTTTTCATTGATTGCTGCTCCATTATACGCTTTATTAAAGAAAGGGGTAACTTTCGAGTTTGGGTTTGAGCAAATGAAGTCATTTGAGAAGTTGAAGCAGGAAATGACGAAAGCACCTATTTTGGCCATTTATAATCCTAAAGACGAGACTGAGTTGCATTGTGATGCCAGCTCTCTGGGGTTTGGCGCGGTATTACTTCAAAGAAAGGAGGATAATATAAATTCCATCCATTATTTTATTTTTCAAAAAAGACCACAGAAGCGGAAGCCCGTTATCATAGTTACGAGCTAGAGACTTTAGCTATCATTTATGCGTTAAGACGGTTTCGTGCATATCTGCAAGGCATTCCCTTTAAGATCGTGACAGATTGCAGTGCATTAGTTATGACTCTTAATAAGAAAGAGATAAACCCCCGAATTGCAAGGTGGGCGTTAGAGCTTCAAAATTATGATTATACAACCGAGCACAGGTCCGGCAAGCGAATGCCACATGTGGATGCACTCAGCCGAGTTCATCAAATATTAGTATTAGAAGACAATACTTTCGAGTTTAATTTATCGATAAGTCAAGCGGACGATGCAAATATTAAAGAACTTAAGACCCGATTAGAGAAAGAACAAGATCCTTTTTATGAGATGCGTAACGGTATAATTTATAGGAAGCGGAAAGATAAGATATTGTTTTATGTACCATCCGCAATGGAGCAAGAAGTGCTACACAGGTATCATAATGATTTTGGCCATTTCGGCGTAGATAAAACTTATGCAATACTTCAAGAAAGTTTTTGGTTTCCGAACATGAAGGCTAAAATTAAGAGCCATATTAAGAATTGTATTAAGTGCATAGCGTTTACGAAAAATTCTGGTAGAACAGAAGGACTACTTCATAGTATTCCCAAGGGGGATTTACCTTTTATGACTATTCATGTCGATCATTATGGTCCGGTAGATCGTGCTCATGCGACAAAGAGACATGTATTAGTAGTTATAGACGCGTTTACGAAATACGTGCGATTATACGCTGTGAAATCTACAACCTCGCGAGAGTCAATCAAATGTTTGCGTGAATATTTCCAAACTTATAGTAGACCAAAAACATTAATTTCTGATCGAGGAACATGCTTTACTTCGAAAGAGTTTGAAGATTATATGAATGAATTAGGAATCACGCACGTTAAAATAGCGACGGGATCACCTCAGGCGAATGGGCAGGTAGAACGTGTGAATCGGATCTTAGGCCCCGCTTTAGGAAAACTATACGACGGTAAGGATTGGCATAAATCTTTAGGAGAAATTGAGTTTGCCATTAACAATTCGCCAAACCGTTCAACAGGCGAGACACCTAGTCAATTGTTATTCGGAGTTAGACAACGCGGAAGTGTAATCGATGCGCTAAAAGATTATGTTGATGAGACTAGCGAGTCGCAATCACGAGATTTAGAGGTATTACGTGCTAAAGCGAGCGAAAGGGTACAGAGGACCCAGAAGTATAACGAGCGTTATGTTAATAAGAAACGGAAATTAGCCCATAATTACGAAACAGATGATTTTGTTATGGTCAAGAATTTTGACACTGGCCCAGGGAAATTAGCCCCCGCGTATAAAGGTCCTTATAGAGTCATTAAGGCGTTACGGAACGACAGGTATGTTATCGGAGATATCGAAGGATTTCAGATGTCACAAAAACCGTATACAGGCGTATGGGAAGCCGCAAATTTAAAACCGTGGCGAGATAAGGTCGACGGAGAGACGGATCACGAGACGGATTCGAGCGGAGAATCTGATGTCGAAAATGCGAGTGGAAACGAGAGCGATGCTTTTGAGAGTTCCGATTAAGCGATTAGTTATTAAGACCTAAGTATAGGAAAGCGTTAAGACTGATAGTTGTTTAAATTGGCGTTATTTAGTTTATCTTGAATTTTATGTAAGGTATTATTTTATGTTAACATGTGCATTTATAGACTTATGGTATACTTATGTTTACGACTTATGGTTCTAACTGTTTATGTAACGAAGGCAATAAAAGGTTGTCAATTTACGTTAAGGGCGAATAAGGCCGAGGACGGCCTAACGTCAGGCTGGCCAAACTGTAGTAGACACTGTCGGCGATAGAGGGCGCGAGTCAGAGAGGCCCTGGATAGTAGGAAGAGAGGGGGGTCGTGTGGCAGAGCCCGTAGGGAACAGACGTACGCGGTGAGCTCGGCGCGATTATATTTTACGACTGCGAATATCGTAGAACGGCTTACGTTACCATTTGTGACTTTTGTGAGTGCGGAACATTGTTTCTGCCAAAGAGCTCCTCAGAAGCTCAAGTTATATTATACTAAACTCTAAATACATTCTATATATCTATCCTAAGTGTGTGAGTCAATGTGTCTCCCGTTGCCTCCCGTCCATGATTCCTGACTACTTAAGAAAAAGAGGACAAAATTTCGTAGAAGGATAATAGACTATTTGAAAATATTAAGGTGGTTCATGCAGTACTTGCAAGTCAAATAGGCAACTATTTTTATTAGTGATAAATAAGTGTGATTTTTGTCCGTAAAAATCAGCATATAATTAGATTTATTATTTATGACATCTTTAATGTTATACGACCTCTACGTAATTAAAATATTGAGACAAAAGTCACTTCTTTTACTAGAGTTGTGAGCACGGTCGGTATACACGACCAGTCAGCAGCACGCGTAGTAAGCAGTCTTCGTCGCCGCGATCTATATAACCTTTACGTACAATTGTCAAATATGAGCGAGCAGCCTCGACGTAAGGGAAGTTTCGAGACAAACGTGCACAAACGTGGTAAACGTTGAAAGTTTTGAGATAAGTATGCGCCTTACGCATCAGCTGACACGTGCGACGTTGTGAAGCTGCCGCTAGTGCCGCTCGAGTCCAGCCATCAGTTCCGTGTTGTCGATTTAGTCAATCGAAAATTACGTTTCATTATTATATGGTTCGGTCAATGAACTCGGGCTTTCGTCCAGTATCTTACAAAATGTTTATTGCATCGTTTCGTCAGTTTTTGGTTCGTTCAAGTACATTTGAAGTATTGCAATTTTTGCAGCATAAGCGCTTTTGCCTCGTTTTTCGCATAGGGTCTACCCCCACCGCGTTAAATTGGCAAACTTTACGGACATATATCTCCGGAACCAATCGGTTAAAAAATCCGAAATTTTACAGACACACTCTAGGAACGTTAACCTTTCATTTCATATCACATTTTCCGGGCTAACTACATATGACCTAAATGCATGAACTACCTTAATATAAGGAAGGTTAATACATGATATGTTCACAAAAATGACTTTCTGTATATGTATCACACGGTACTCAATAATGTGTTTAAATTATACATTATTTCTTACTTATCGATTAATTCACTATTATTGCATCATTTCTTCTTATAACTTATTATTAGAAGCGTATACCTTTTCTGAGAAAATTTTTGTCGAACGGTTTTGGTAAAGGATATAAACTTTGACTATTCTTAAATGTCATAATATCGTTAAATTCATCAACTTTATTATCAGCCAATCTAATGATAATTTTTCCAGGTTTATTAAGCAAATTCTTTTCCATTGACGTAGCTGTAGATATTGAATGTACGGACAATTTCCGTCGAGCATTGCCACATATATTTTCCTAGCGGATATTATGTAATTAAAATATTATTAATTTATTATGTATTAAAATTATTTTTCTCGAAAATTATATAGGTATAAAAAAAAAATTAATCTATAATTTCCGTTTATTTTTTGCTACGAAAACTTCTCTTTTTAGTTGAATGATATATCCGGCATGTAAAAGTAAGTGGTTACCTCAAAGAAATTCAGTAATTGTTGCTGCGTTATCGTCCTTAAGTAAGCTAGATCAATATTTTTTCTATCAAAATTATATTCTTGGCTTTCAATCTCGTTCCAATAAAAGGAACCCTGATCGGTTAACGTACAATAAGGTTCCGCTAAACATGAAACTAGAACTTCCTTCTATTTCTCAAATTGCTCTTTTGGCATAGTAGATATGTGATGGTCCTGAAATGTTATTGTAGCGGTATTAACGATATTTTAATATAAACATACTCCAATTACTATGTTATCAGGAGTGATATATTTATTTGATCATAATATTAGAATATTGTGTGAGAAATTTAAAAATTGTGAAATTAATAAATGTATTAGTACTTTGATTAATTTTATTGTTATATACCTATGTGTATATAATCGTATAAAAATACACAATATTAATTGTTATATATAAGGTCTAAGTATAATATACTTACAAACATAAAGTTTATAAATGAATCGATTTGTTTTTCGGCATATTGTGAGTCGTGGATACCTTCTATTTGGATTCTCAAATATTGCACTCCGCTCATTGTACATATACCGGTATGTACTGCATAGCCTAACTGTTCCGTCGTTCTTAAAGTATTAAAGCAAGGTTCCTTAATAATGCATGCTAAGAGATTTGAAAGCATATTCGACTCCGTTGATTGTAGACCAGTTTCGTAGTACACTATGGTATAATTAGTTTCATGCAATTTAGTTTCTTCTTTAAATAGAATGTGGCAACCTACAGTAATTATATATCAATACACAACACTTTATGTACTATGTTATATAAAAAATAACTTGTTAGAAGCTAATATTAAATTTGCAGAACGAATTGTGTGTGATGTAGATAAAGTGACATTAATAATATATAAACATTTTTCCTTATATTTTTAAATATCTGCTTTCTATTATGGGTTAAAATAAATTATAATTTTTAGTTTCTATTATTTTTTTCCTTTGTTTTTATAATAATTGTAATAACATAAGACCACTAGAAGAAACAATAAAATATTTATATTAAAACAATAAAATATTTATATTCAGTTTATATTATGTTCCATAATATAAACTGAAATTCTTTGAGCATATTAATTTCTTTAAATTATCATAAATAAGTAAAATAAGGTTTAATCGTGTTATGAGCTTACCGTCCTCTAGTTTAATTTGACAATACAATACTAACTGCCTTTGTAACAAGGGTTCTATATGAGGCATTCCAGTTTTTAACTTAGATTCAATTAATTCAACTGTGTCTGTAGCTTCCATTTCAGTCACGTTGCCATATATTAAGCACTCTACATGCATTTTGCTGAATAACTTCGGTATAAACCGTTGGAGTCTATCGACACTTAAATCTACACACGTCACAAATATTTCAATTATGTCATTAATAAGTGCCTTAATCATGCTCTGAATAAAAAACAATTTTGGAGAAACAAGAAAGATAATTTTGAACAAAAAAAATAGTTTTTTTTTACACTTACGGGCAGTAGATTCCAATAATTCATTGCAAGGCCAATCATGTTCTGACAACAGCATCTCAAGATAATTAGTTGCACGAAAATAAGGTAAGACTGCATCAAAATTTTTTATGTATCTGATATACTGTAAGCCATTTTATATATAAATATGGTGTTTAATTAAATTAATAAGATTGATTGCATTTATTATACATACATTATCCTTTAGGATTTCAAACCTCTCCGGATTAATCTTAAAATTCATCATTTTGTCCATAATTTTTTCTAACAGCACACGTTGCTTGTCGTCGTAACCATCTATTGTCAGCTAATAAAACAATTTGTTTTTTTTTTTAATTAAATATGCCTTTTATAAAACATTAAATTAATGTTTATTCATAAAACATTCCGTAAACTTTATCAGAACATTACATAAATATAATTAATTATATTTACAAATAACAATAATTATTAATAAGAAATAAAATCTGATTCCTAAATAAGTAATATTGTTCCTAAAGAAAGATGTACATAAAGAAGCATATGCTTAAATGTTACTAATATTATTACCAAGTTGAATAATAATTTATTTATAATTTAAATAATGGTCAAACCTATATTTAAATTAACATATAATATCTTGTCATTGTTATTATTTATGTACTCACTGTTATTCCATATTTCGTAGCATCAATTTTCCATTCTAAGTGAGCTAATCTAGCTGTATATGTGCATTCATAAAGGGAATCACAAAATAGTTGAACGAACATATCAGTCAAATTGCAACTGAGAGGATCCACAGAGGCGAACGGACTATAAATTAAAGACAAAACGAACGTTATATATAATTACAAAAAATATATTAGTTTTATGTTACATGAGAAGAAATTATACAACACTATTTTGATTTATTATCTTTAAGAAGATATCTTGAAATAACGATATTTGAAGATATATAAATGTATAATACAATTTTAGATTTATTTTCTTAATGATAACGTTTTTCTCAGAGATTATAAATTTATTATTTTAATTTTATTCAGTACGTATATTAATATGTATATGTATACTAATCTTATAATTCTGATAATTAAACTAATTAATTCACAATAGCAATTTGTATAAGTTGCCAGAATATCTTGTTTGAAAACATCTCACCAAGTATTACATATTTCATTAGAACAACAATGTATTTTTTACAAACACACTTATACACAACCACGCATACCTAATGAAGTGGAAGTTCATCCTCGCTTTCGGTACACAAAATACAGCATCTTTTTTATACCAAAGTCTTACAAACAATGTATCTTTTAAAATAACAGGAAACTCTTTTACCTATAAAATTTGACCCGTTAGTATATGTAAAAAATACGCAATAGCTTTAAATTTGGTGATTTACCATTGGTGATTAGGACAAAGGACAATTTTGTATGAAAAAATAAGCGTGTGTATAAAACATTCTTTCCATTAAAATTTTCTTACTTATTGCAATCTTTTAGATCTGTATTATGTAAAGTAATATTTAAAATACAGCGTAATATATTTTTGCAAATTTAATGCAAATATATATTATGTATATTTAAATAGTACACCATATTCTTATTATATAAAAAATATGCGCGAAAAAATAGAATTTATTATAAGCTACATAAACATACTATTTTATATTGGGTTTCATAACATAGTTTAGGTATGCTTCAAGGAGATTTTGCTTATTGTTAGCATCACGAAGCGATGTTCAAGGACTAATATTGAAAAAAATGGTAATTTTAATTACGTTTGTTGATGTCTTGATATCTAACTTGGTTGGTATAAATTCGTTCTTAGAAGGTAATTTCAGGTCCTCGCTATGGCCATCAAGGCTCCACATTTTCAGTGTTTTCTCGGGTATCTTCTTTTTCTTATATTTAATGTCATACCAACTCTCGGTTTCATTCGTTATATTTTCGAACGCTTTAGCGGCAACATGAATTCTAATATTTTTAGGCGTAAAATATTTCATTAGCTCTTCCACCAAATCTTGTCGCCATTCAGGGAAATCTTCTTGCACCCGAACGACTAATTCTTTTATAGGATAATTGTGCAGCAGAGATGCTGTTTTCATTATGTTATCAAGAGACCAATCGATATAACTATTCATTATATTCGCAACATGTTGACATTCCTATAATGTAAAATTTTCAAATAACTCTATACGTGATGTACAATATTAAAGTAAAAAGTGTCCGACAAATTGCAATCCTACAATCTGCCGGAAGATTATATTTCTTTTTATTAATTACCTTGTAGATCCATTCGATCGGTCCATTCTCCTTCAGCATATTAATATACTGAAACATTAGTTGAACAATGCTATCAATATGTTTACTAATTAATCCTTCCTCAGTTAGATCAAATGCAACTCTAATGCAATTCACGGTTGTTTCCGCAGAGCCTTCTATAAAGTATGCATTGTTACACCAACCCCTTGCCTTTAAAGCTGATAATAATGAACCTTTTCCTTTGTGTTCAAGTAAATGAGAAATGTATTTGACAGGCTATATTAACAAATAAACAAAATATACATAAGTTTCAATTAAAATATGACATAATTATGTGTCATTACATGTACTACAATAACAACAATTATGTATAATCAATTAGGAAGAGGCAGAGAGAAAAGAAAGAAATGCAGACAGAGAGAAAATTTTATAAGTATATTTTTATATCTCCCGTAACTATATATGTATATAAAATTTTAAAATACAACTATATAATTACATTATATAAATTATTATATATAATCATGGTAATTGTGCAGAGTTTGGGACCACCTTTTGATTTCAATAATTTCGAATTATGGTATCAATTAAGTCATTATCCTGATTGTGAGTAACCTATAAAAAGTTTTAGGCGGCTATCGTTGTTTATTACAATATTATTAACAATACAAATTTATGAGTAGAACGTAATTTTCTGGAACATTTAATATTTACCTACATTTAAGAATAAATTTGCACTTTGCCGAGGCTTATATTTTTCTCTTTTTTCATCCTCATGCACATCAGAAACGCGCATTCTCTCTTTAACACATAATATATCATTAACATAAAGTGGTTCTACGTGGGTCTCCAACTTTCCACGCGAAGCGAGGTCCATCTTACTCCACCACCTGCTTACAGAACAAAACGGGGTCTATCGTTATAGGGTTTCACTCAGGTTTTTAACTTTCCACATGAAGCAAGGTCCACCTCACGCAATCCCATCATCTGCTTACAGGACAAAAGAAGGTCCATTATTTTACAGTTCGTACGGAAAGTACAATAATAGACTTTGTTTCACCCTGTAAGTAGAGGGTAAGGTGAGATATGATGGACCTCGCTTCGCGTGGGAAGTTGGAAATTTATGTAAAACCATTTTATATATTAATAAAATGTATGCTAAAGAGAAAATCTGGGTGGTAGAGTTCAGGGCCCCCCTTCCGCCGTTCATACATATGCTTCCTCATACATATTAGCAAATTATGTCCTCCAGTGCTGAAAACAACTCGGAAAATAACTACATTTTTAAAATTTTTTTATTAACAACTTTTTACACAATTATTTCAAAATTATTGAAATCGGAAATAGTCTCTATCTCTAGATAATTATCATAATTATATTTAAAAGAAGAAAAAACCAACAAAAATATTTGCATAAAAAGTATAAAAGCATCAAAGGGAAAGTACATTATATTACTTACCATCCGGTATTTATCCTTTTTAGGTAGAGAAAACGAAATGTATAAATATCTGATATGAGCTATGGGAACGTAGTACCATATAGTACCATATTCTTTATCCTTCAATGGAAGTTCAGAACACATAGGAACTTTAACTTCCTTGTTTTTTACATGACGAAAGCATTCTACTACCATATCTTCGAGATCATCTAAACTCTCTAAACAAAATATTTCTACGTTGATGTAACATATAGATATACATATAATAAACGCTATACATAAATATGCAACAAAAAATTATGGCTGCTCTTCCGAAAACGTCCGTGCTCCGATTTAGGTGAAACTTTGTAAATAGGTTTCTTTTAGATGTAAAAGACATATACTAAAAAGATTTTTAGCGACTCAAAAGTTAAGTAACTTTTTTAACATTTTTTCACATTTTCTTTTTTTATAGTTTTGCACATTATTTTCAATTATAACAAAATGTTGTATCACATTATAATAGTTTTCCACATAGGTTTCCAACGTTCCATGGCGGAACCTACTGCATCTACGCACGCAATTTTCCACCCACACAACAATTGAGTTAGGTTAAGTCAATTTTTTGGAGGAATACGCTCCTCTGTCCACGCATGTACTTTGTACGTTGTAAAGCGAGGTCCACCCCTCTTCGACCCCTGTGGAACACGCTCCATGGACCACGCATATACTTTGTAAGTTGTAAAGCGAGGCCCCCCCCCCCCCCCCCCCCCCCGCCGATCCCTGTGGAACACAATGCTCTGTCCATGCATGTACTTTGTAAATTTTAAAGCAAGGTCCACTCCCCCTCCCTCCTTTGGTTTTACATGGATTTTTTAACTATTCCACACAAACAATAATAGGACTGTACAATACTACATGAGACATAAGAAAAAAATGTGAAAAATATTAAAAAAGTTGCTTAACTTTTGAGTAGTTTAGATAGATAAAAATGCTACCATGATATTCAGCGACCTAAAAAAAACATAAAATTATTTATATTACACTTTTTAGGCAAAAATCAAATCGGCCTATTTTACTCACTCTTTTTTGATACGCCGTAATTCCGCGAAAAAATCAGACCTAAATTTTTTTTTAATTTACAAGTAAAAGTGCATATTTTATAATGGTTATTATAACATTTGCAAAGAAAATTTATTTTACTCCGTGGGGTGCGTCAAACTATGCAATTTTTTGAAGAAAAACGTCCTTACTTTTGAAAAAATGGTGGGAAGTAAAAGGGATAAAATCAAAATCTATTAAAAGTTTTAAAGATTTTACTCTTTAAAATAAAAATAATTTTTTCAAATACAATTTTTTGAGGAAATACGCTTATTTAAAATTATGCAAAATTTTGATATAAATTGGGTAATGTCTTAATCTATTTAACCAGTGTATTTTATACTTATTTGGAGTTTATTATTATATTTGTTTTTTTTATTTTTCAGGTCCACCCATTCGTGATATTTTTAGAGAAAGTATAACTTTTCTTAGAAAATATTCCCCGATTTAAAGGCGAGTATATCCCTTGATTGTAAATATTAAAAATTGTTTATCTGTCTTATATTGTTTCGATTTAAATTTAAATTGATTTTGATTTTAATTAAAATTGGTTTTGACTTAAATTGAAATTGGTTTTAACTTGGATTGAAATTGATTTTGACTTGAATTAGAATTGGTTTTAATTTGATTGAAATTGACTTTAATCTTAATTGAAATTGGCTTTGATTTGGATTAAAATTGACTTTGACTGGGATTGAAACTGGCTTCGACTTGGATTGAAATTGGCTTCGACTTGAATTGAAATTGGCTTTGACTGAGATTGAAATTGGCTTCGACTTGAATTGAAATTGGCTTTGACTTGAATTGAAATTGGCTTTGACTTATTGTTAGATTAAAATTGGTTTTGACTTGGATTGAAATTGATTTAATTTCGATTAAAATTGGCTTCGACTTGAATTGAAATTGGCTTTGACTTAGATTGAAATTGGCTTTAATTTAGATTAAAATTGGTTTTGACTTGGATTGAAATTAATTTTATTTTATTTAAAATTTGCATTGATTTAAATTAAAATTGGCCTTGACTTGGATTAAAATTGACTTTGATTTTGATTGAAATTAGCTTTAACTCGAATTAAATTAAATTTTTAATTTAAAAATTTCTTATATTTTTACTGGTTTAATATTATTATCATTAAATAATATTTTTATAATTTAATGTTTACATATTAACAATATTTTTATAATTTTTAATTAAATAAAATTAATTTATGTTTTTTTATACATAACGTGTATTAAAAAAAGTTATTATAGAAGTAACTTTACATAATTTAATTAAACTAATTATTAATTATGCCTCGAAGAAAAGTAGTTCGAACAGTTGAAGAAGAAGAAGAATTACAACGTAAAAAACGAGAAAGAAGTGCACAATCTCAAGCTAAAAGACGAGAAGCGAAGCGAATGATGACTAATAAAAATTGTCAATCTTTATCAAATAATAATGAAATTTGTCCAAATATAACACAAGCTTCTACAAGCTCTTCGAAAAATATGGTAGCAGATTATCATACTTCAACAATTTCGTCTTTGAAAGTAGTATATCCAACAAGTAAAGCAGTTACTACTGCATTACAAACAATTAGTACATCAACAATTACAAATCTCTCTATGAAAGAAATAGTAACGAAGTTACTGCGATAAATGATAATATGAAATTGTTTAATATTAGTGCTGATATTGAAATAACTCAAAATACTCATAACTCAACTATCGGAGTTTTAAATAACAATATTATTTCCTCTATACCAAATATATCAAATAGATTAACGAATTTAAATAGTAATAGTAGATTTGGAAATTTAGTTACTTTAAATAAAGTGCCATTGCAAAATACCGTAACAAATAATATAACAGTTAATCTAAAAATAATATATCCTAAAAGTAAACGAATAAGGTTTTATGAAAGAAATCGAGCTTTAGAAAAAGGATATGCAAACATTAATACATCTCACTTTATTCAGTTAAAAAATGTCACAGAACATTATATAGGTGAAATGAATTTATGTTGTGAACATTGTGGCGCAAAACATTTTAATTCTGAAAAAGTAGCTAATAAAGGTAACTCATTTAACAATTGCTGTAGTCATGGATCTGTTGAATTATATCCTTTACCTCAACCACCGAATGAACTTTATGAACTATTTACTGGGAATCATCCAAAATCAAGACATTTTTATGATCGTATTCGTGGTTACAATAATACATTTTCATTCGCGTCGTTTAATGCGAACATATCAAACTTTAATGCGCAAAGACGTGGACCTTATTGTTTTAAAATTCAAGGACAAATTTATTATCAAATTAATACTGCGTTATATTCCGCACCTAACAAAATTCCAAGCTATGGTCAACTCTTTATTGTGGATAAAAATGAAGCGACAGAGTGTCGATTACATCGAAATTCGAATCTTGATGGAGAAATTTTACGTTCAATAGATAATATAATGCGTACGAATAATATTTTTGCGCAATCTTATCGAATGATGCACGAAGAAATTCAAATGCAAACGACTGAAAATAACTGTATACCTGATTTACAACTGGAATTTTTAACAAAAAGAGGCATTGATCGTGGTCGATACAATGTTCAAAAGGTAAATGAAGTTGCAGCTATCTTTTCTACTACAGCAGATGGCGAAATTCCAGAAACTTACGTGACAATTTATAATAAAAGTAATAAAACGTTAAAACAAGTCAGTACGATGGATCCAAATGTAGAACCATGGATTTATCCATTATACTACCCATACGGTAATCAAGGTTGGCATGATAATTTACGACGCAAAGATAATAATAAACGAATAAGTAGAGCTGCGTATGTAAAATATCGAATAGCTGTACGTGATAATTTTAACATCTTTATCATGGGAAGACGATTATTTCAGCAATGGCTTGTAGATAGTTACATTAAAATTGAAAAAGACCGAATTAATTATTGCAAACAAAATCAAAAACAACTGCGAGCTGAAACTTATCAAGGATTAATTGATTATTTGGCAAACACTGCTAATAATAGTGATGCTCACATTGGAAAGATGGTTATACTTCCATCAACATTTGTGGGTTCACCGCGTAATATGTTGCAACATTATCAAGATGCAATGGCTATTGTACGGAAATATGGAAAACCAGATATCTTTCTTACTATGACTTGTAATCCAAATTGGCACGAAATTAAGGAAAATTGACATCCAAATCAACAACCTGCAGATAGGCCAGATATATGTGCTTGCGTATTTAATATAAAAAAAGATTATTTAATCGATGTTATTGTTAGACAACAATTTCTTGGTGAAGTTCTTGCATATGTTTATGTGATAGAATTTCAAAAACGTGGATTACCACATATACATTTATTGATTACATTAAAACAGAACTGTAAAATTACGAATTCTGAAACAGTTGATAAATTTATTTCTGCCGAAATTCCTGATCCTAATGAAAATGAAAGGTTACATAATATTGTGATGAAACATATGATTCATGGACCATGTGGAGATTCATGTCTTATAAATGATAAATGTTCGAAACACTTTCCAAAACCATTTCAACCTGAGACGACTATGGATAAAGATGGTTATCCTCAATATTGTCGAAGAAATAATGGATTGCTTTACGAAAGACCTGGAAGATACGTTGTTGATAACCGATATGTTGTACCATACAATCCAACACTTTTACTTTTATTTAACAGCCACATTAATGTTGAAATAGTTTCCAGCATTCGATCTGTGAAATATTTATATAAATATATTTATAAAGGTCACGATGCTGCGTTTGTAATCATTGGAGAAAGTATTAGTCCAGTCATTTTAGGTTTTCTGTGCAAAAAAATTAGAACCTACTACTTTTTTTTTTTAATCGCTTTATTTCGTTGTTTTAAATAACATATTAAAAATCGAGAACGATATCGGCAGGGCTAAAAAAGCTATTCAAGGTCAAAGGTCACGAAAATCAGTTTTTTGCGAAAATCTCGTTTTGTATGGCTCGGAGGTCAATTAAGGTGGTTACAAAAAAGAAAGATCATGAAATTCTCTACAAAAATGGTTCTATTCATTTTTCACGTACGATGAACCGTTTGCGAAATACAAAGTGACGAATGTGTACGTCGAGCGTTGTATCTATTTCCGCACCACCTTTGAGGTAAGATACAAGGCGCGTTTTTTTTACATGGTGTCCCTAGTAGGCCTAATCCATGTCAAATGTAAAAAAATTACGTTTCATCATCTTCGTCATTTTTATCATTTAAAAAAATTAATTATTAATTATTAATTTTTATTTTTTAATTTTTTCTATTTTTTTCATTTAATCTTTATCTTCATCATTTAAAAAAATTACGTTTCATCATCTTCTTCATGAATGTCATGTATTTCATCAATAGGTTCTTCTAGTTCTACATCTTCGTTATCTTTATCATCTTCACTCGTGTTTGTTAATAAAAGATCAGTAGGATCAATCTCATCATACTCAGTGGAATAATTATCGGACGTATTAGCAGCAGAAGCTTCAGGCATGGCATTAAGACATGATTGTCCATACAGTTGCCGCATACAATGGAGCAAGATAATCCGATTTTCCTGCATCCGCAGTTTGCACCGCATCCTTTTTTACAATTGCAAAAAATAGTATTAAGAATACTGTTCGGAAAGATCGCGTTAACTTCGTGTTTGATTTAAGAGCTGTATTTGCTAAATATCATAAAAATTGTTATGTACAATTTGTAAAACATCCAACAAGCAGCAAGATAGGCCGACCAATCGACATACAAAATTGCTCTCAACAACTTATATTTGAGAATGGAGTACGGATAATTTTGGCGATGTATGGAGCTCCTAAGTCGGAAACATCTCTTGATAATTATCGGTACTTGAGTTTTGCGAAATCGACTACGTTCAATACTGCTGTAAAATTACAATCGCTTCCACCTACAACTGCAGCAGCTCAACAACACCCGTACCGTGTAGGGGAAGTGTGTATAAAACGGCCCCCTTAAGGAATAAATTGATTTTACTTCTAAAGGAAACCATATTTGGATTCAAAATACCGTCAGAAGTTTTCATTGACATCTTTGTTAATTGAAAAAGGTGAATATAAGCATCCCCTAAATTTTAAAAATTAGTAGCAAACAAAAAACTGCAGACATGTTTTTTGGCCGTTTTACCCACACCCTATGGGTAAAACGGCCCCGGTATATAATTTTATTTCTATTTTATATGACTTTGTGATATACTTATTTTATATATTGTGATCTAAACTACAAAAAGGTAGGCTTGCTTTAAAATAAATTTAGACGTAATTTGATAGGTAAATATTTACTTTTTACTTGCAAAAATCACAGATAACATTTTCTATTTCTGTGTTGGCGCACTCCTCATGCAACCATTTTCTACAGAAACTTGCAGCTTGTGTGTGCAGTGTGGAGGCAAGCATACCATGATCACATTGTTCTCGCGTGCCATGTTTATCACCTGCAGAGGCTAAATTCTGTACACGATACCCCGACAACTATCGGTGTCGTTGCGCAGGTTTTTCATATCGTATAAAAGCTGCGCAACGACACCGATAGTTGTCGGTATCGTGTACAGAATTTGGCGCCAGGTTCTTTGTGTGGGATACGTGCCCGTCAAGGATCAGTATAACTGGGTCCTCCTCTGAAGGTTTGCTGTGCTGCAGGAAATGCGTAAACCAATCTTTGAATAATTCCAACTTTATCCATCCAGATTTGTTTCCGAAGAAAATGGTTTCTGGAGGTGCCCCTTCAAACAGATATCTACATTGGTGTAAAACGGCCCTGGCCGTTTTACCCGCAAGTAAGATGGGCCGTTTTACCCACAATTGCAACTGTATTAACAAAGTCTAAACAAAATGTTTACTTAACCTTAAATAAAAAATATTTGAAAATATTCGGCTTACAGGATTACTACAGATATTTAAAAAAATATAAGCGACTAGGAACATCGCATGGGAAAGAGAGGAACACTTAATAAAGCTTGGACTTACCTTAGATCAGACGTAACGAAAGTAGGAAAATTGCGCAAAATTGCGTTTTGCGTCCGTACGAAGTTTGTTATTGATGCCAAAATGCACAAGGCACGTCTGTGACATGTGAGCAACCTAACCCACTGAGTCGCCAGACGGCAGCACTGTGTATTTCTGAGAAACTAGGGGGAGGCCGTTTTACTCGGCGGGGCCGTTTTATACACATTTCCCCTATATTACCAGGTCCAAACATGGCTGGGAAAAGATATAGATCCACAACAGTGGGGCTGGATCTTAAATAACAATATTTTGGAGCCCGTTACAACGTTGTTACCACCTGCGCCGAACAGTATTCTTAACACTATTTTCTGCAATTGTAAAAAAGGATGCGGTACAAACTGCGGATGCAGGAAAATCGGATTATCTTGCTCCATTGTATGCGGCAACTGTCATGGACAATCATGTCTTAATGCCATGCCTGAAGCTTCTGCTGCTAATACGTCCGATAATTATTCCACTGAGTATGATGAGACTGATCCTACTGATCTTTTATTAACAAACACGAGTGAAGATGATAAAGATAACGAAGATGTAGAACTAGAAAAACCTATTGATGAAATACATGACATTCATGAAGAAGATGATGAAACGTAATTTTTTTAAATGATGAAGATAAAGATTAAATGAAAAAAATAAAAAAAATAGAAAAAATTAAAAAATAAAAATTAATAATTAATTTTTTTAAATGATAAAGATGACGAAGATAATAAAACGTAATTTTTTTACATTTGACATGGATTAGGCCTACTGGGGACACCATGTAAAAAAAACGCGCCTTGTATCTTAAAGTATCTCAAAGGTGGTGCGGAAATAGATACAACGCTCGACGTACACATTCGTCACTTTGTATTTTGCAAACGGTTCATTGTACGTGAAAAATGAATAGAACCATTTTTGTAGAGAATTTCATGATCTTTCTTTTTTGTAACCACCTTAATTGACCTCCGAGCCATACAAAACGAGATTTTCGCAAAAAACTGATTTTCGTGACCTTTGACCTTGAATAGCTTTTTTAGCCCTGCCGATATCGTTCTCGATTTTTAATATGTTATTTAAAACAACGAAATAAAGCGATTAAAAAAAAAATTGTAGGTTCTAATTTTTTTGCACAGAAGCCATATTTTCGTCTAAAATGACTGGACTATATAGATAAAACGATAATACATGACAAAATTCAAGATTTTATTGAAGATCGTTATGTCGGACCGGTGGAAGCATGTTGGCGTATTTTAAACAAACCTTTACAAGAAAAAAGTCACGCTATATTTCGTTTACCTGTTCATTTACCAAATGAACATAGTATAATAATTGATGACAGTATTAATAACGATACAATAAGATCTGCAATAGAACGAGTAACAATGTTATTAGATTATTTTCAGTTAAATGTTCGAGATGAGGAAGCAAGACAATATCTATATAGTGATATTCCATCTCATTATGTATTTAAAAAAGTTACAGTTAATGGCAGAACTATTAATCGTTGGGAGAAACGTCAAAGATATTTTAATTGCATTGGTCGTATGTATTCTGTCAGTCCATCTCAGATAGAATTGTTTCATTTACGTATACTTTTATTACATGTTAGAGGAGCTACGAGCTTTCAAGAATTAAAAACAGTTGATAATGAAATACATCAAACTTTTACCGCTGCATGTTTAGCATTAGGACTCATAGAAGATGATAAAGAATGGTATTGTGCGATGAACGAAGCGAAAATTTGGATGATGCCAAGACGACTTCGTAATTTATTCGTGCGAATTTTGATTCATTGTCAACCAATTGATCCAAAAAAGTTATGGAATGAGTTTAAAAAAGATATGTCGGAAGATTATATAAGACGATTTGGGCCTATAATGGGAATAAAGAAAGCCTATAATTACATTATTAATTTACTTCAAATGGAAGGATCTAACATTATTAATTTTTCTGACATGGAACAAATAACAGAGGAACAAGAAATAAATGAAGAAGCGCAGATTGAGGATATATCAATAGGTATGCAACAATATGAACAATTAAATGTAGAACAAAAACAAATTGTTGATACTATATTAGAAGTAACAACAAGTAACAATAGTAATAATAGATGTTTCTATATCGATGGTCCAGGTGGTTCTGGTAAAACTTTTATTTATACAACTTTGTATTATTTACTTAAAAGTAAAGGAAACATAGTAAGTACAATGGCATTTACCGGAATTGCAGCGACATTATTTCCAAATGGGAAAACAATACACAAAGTTTTTGGGTTACCCGTACCTCTTTTCGCTGATTCTACATCGAACATTAAAGTTCAATCTAAAGAAGCTGAGAATTTAAAACTTGTGGATGTTTTTATTATAGATGAAGCTCCTATGGCACCACGATATGTATTAGAAATAATGGATCGAACATTACGCGATATAATGCAAAACGACTTATATTTTGGTGGTAAAATTGTTCTTCTCGGTGGAGATTTTAGACAATTATTACCTGTAAAAGAAAGAGCTACGCGTAGTGAAATTATAAATTTATCGATAAAATTTAGTGTTTTATGGAAACAATTTAAAATATTTTCATTGACATAAAATATGAGAACTTTACCACAAGAAAAAGAATTTGCACAATTTTTACTAAATTTAGGTAATGGTTCTTTAAATGATCATTTAGATAATGTTGATATTCCAGAAAAATGTATAGCAAACGCTAACTCAGATATGATAAAGGACATGTATGAAAACATTATAACACACAGACGATATAAAACTATGGCTAATCATGTAATATTATCTTCAAGAAATGTCGATGTTGATGAAATAAATCAAAAAGTAATAAATTTGTTAGATGAAAAAACAGAGAGAGTTTATACAAGCGTAGATACTCTTGAAACCACTGGAGATAATGAAGATATACATGAAACAATTCCAATAGAATATATCAACTCTTTAAACCCGACGTGTCTTCCACCTCATGAATTACGTTTAAGGAATTACACCGTTGTCATGCTTATTAGAAATCTTAATATCAGTGTAGGTTTATGCAATGGTACCAGATTATTAATTTTAGATTTAGCTAATAACTTATTACGTTGCGAAGTTTTAACAGGTAATAAAGTTGGAGAAATAGTTTATCTCAATCGTATCACTTTATATTGTGAAAATATATATCCGTTTACTTTTAAAAGGAGACAATTTCCGGTGAAATTAGCATTTGCTATGACCATAAATAAATCACAAGGACAAACTTTCGACAAAATTGCAATAGATCTTCGAAAAGATGTATTCAGTCATGGACAACTGTATGTTGCGTTATCAAGAATTCGTTCTTGGGAATCATTGAAAGTTTATATAAAGAATGATAATCTATCTAATAAAGTAAAAAATTATGTTTATAAAGAAATATTTCAATAATGAGAAATAAAAAAATATTTTTGCTAAATCGTTAAATTTGATCAAAGATAAATTTCAAATTAATTTTGTTAAAGAGCATTGAAATAATTTATAAAATAATTTACGAAATAATTATTTATGAAATAAATCGTTAAATAATAGATTAGTAAAAATAAAGAAATATAAAGAAAACTACAAGATTTAAATATGATAAAGAAACTAATGTAAAAATAACTAAATAAATTTAAGAAAATAAATTTAAGAGAAAAAAAATTTATAAAAATTTAGTCAGAAAAAAAAAGAAATTAGTTAATTTTCCAAATAAGATAAAATAAAAATTTTGAATAATATTATGCAAGAAAAATTTAAAAGGAAATTATATATACAATTAATAATATAATAATAAACTGTTATGGAAAAATAGAATTAAAAAATTAATTTTAAAAAATTGAAAGAAAAAAGGAAAAAATTTAAACAACGAACAATAATTATAAAAAAGTGCTAAATTAAAAATCTTATTTTATATATTTGTAACAAAGTATTAAGAAAAAAAAGAGGCGAAGAAAGAAAGGGAGAAAAGGAATAGAGAAGAGAAAGAGGGATAGAGAAGGGAGGAGAGAGAGAGAGAGAGAGAGAAAGAGAGAAAGAGAAAAGAGGTAAAGAAAAAAAAACAGAGAGAGAGACAGAAAAAAAGAGAGAGCAAGGTGAAGTGGAGAAAAACAGGGAGAGAAGAAAGGAGGGAGGGGGAGGGGGGAGAGAGAGAGGGATGGGGGAGAGGGGAGGGGGAAGGGAGAAAAAAGGAAGAAATGGGCAAAATCAAATAAAGAGGGAAGTAAAAAAAAAGAAAGTAAAGAGAGAGGAAGAGAGAAAGAAAACAAGAAGAAAAGAAAAGAAAGACATCAAAAAGAGGTAAAATTTTTCAATAACATTAAATTTTTACATATATAATAGTCATTTCTTATAAATTTCTTTTTAACAAATTATTTGGAGAGATGAGAATTAGTTTTTTTTTTACAAATTTAGCTTTGCCTATTAATTAATGAAAATTGATATTATGTTGTACCTTCTTGATTTATTTGTTGCAGGACATCACTGTTTACTGGTACGTCTTCAAAAAAATGTAATAGAACTATAATTATTTATGCACATTTATTTGGGATGATTAAAAATTAAAGCAAAAAATTAAATAAATACCAGTCAAATGGGTTCCGACAAGGTAAGTTTGAACTACTTTCTTATACATATTTACATATACATATACATATACTTACATGTATATGTAAATGTATATATGTAGACTACACACACACACACACACATACACACACATATATATATATATATATATGTATATATATATACATATATATATATATATAATAATTATTTCACAATTTTTGTGAAAAGGAAAGAAGTAATGGAAAAAGTGGAAATAAACACAGAAGAAATAAGAAGGAAAAGGGAAGAAACAGAGATGAAGAAAATAGCACAGGAAATGATAGAAAGGATTTTTAAATAAAGAAGAGCATTTTTTCAAACGATTGCTCCTGCGTTTTGTGTCAAAATGTACAAGTGCGTGGACAATATTTAATATGTAAAAAAATAGTTTATTAACAGTCGAGTCCCGGATCAGCTTTGCTTTTATACAAAGTATCCGCTCGTATCTGTACATGTAAGTACAAGTGCGTGAACAATGTTTAAAACTCATAACGTAAAAAAAAATAGTTTATTAAGTCGAGACCCGGAACTGCTCCGTTTTATACAAAGTATCCGTGCGTATTTTTCGTATAATAATCTGATGTATTCACTCATATTTACATAGGTACGTTATATCTATAATAAAAATTCTCAATGATTGTTCCAGCTATTCGAAGTTTGAAACATTTCTGGAGCGATTTTTTATAAATAATTTCTTTCATTTCAGAAAAGTCCTTCTGTGCCAAAAGAGATATGAAACAAATAATTTTCTGCGTTGCAAGAGTGTTATTTAATGTGATCTTAATATATCTGCATAGATACGTATATGTATAATAAATAATTCACAATTTTTGTGAATTACATATTAAGATCTTCTTCACGTAATCATAATAACCTGATGTTTGGTTAAGTTGTCAAAATTTCCGATTAATTAAAATTATTATTAGAATTAATAAAATAACATAAGATTTACATATACAGGAAGTCCTAGGATTTAACTGACAAACTGCGGGAGCATATTCTACAAGTAAAAATAAGAAAAAAATGTTATATAAAATTTGGCTAAGAATGCTTTTATAAGTTTCCGTATTACATGGATGTCAAGGTGGTATTATCACGCAAGGACGACATTTTAAAATGCATTACTAAAATTGTGTCATTTTATTCATATTTTGTACAATGACAAATCTGTTGTTATCTATATTTCATGTTCTATTTTAATATTTGTTGTTAATATGATCACTTCTGTAAATCTTATTTTTTAAAGTTTTTTATAAGTAAAAATAAAAAACTAACATTTTTTTTTATTTTCATTTGTAGGATATTGTTACGTCCGGGGTTTTTCGTGAGGCGCGATTACGCGAACTGTCAACCGGCGGACGTAATTTATACGTGAAAATCGAATTAGACTTCGATATCGTTGAGATCAATATATTTATACTTATATAGATTTTATAGTCACGGGCCGAGCGGAAACTCGTGACGTTCTGAAGAGGTAGGCTTTATAAATTTTTTGCGGATAGCTATCGATTTTTTGTATAAAAGAATGACGTTTAGGGAAAGACGATTTTGACGGGGAAGCCATTTTCTTTTGCGGGCTGAAAAATAGGCAGGATGTTTATAGAGGAAATCTTGTGACCGGCGACGCTGGAACCTCAGCCGAGAATCGCCACTCTGCAGGGCGCTTAACGGAGAGGGGTTTAGAGTCGGAGGGACCCGTGCCTCGCCCTCTGTGAGGGGCGCGCTGCTCGGGGGGTTAGGGGGAGATTTTTCGGAGGAACGATCGCGAACACGTATTTTGGCGGACGGGAAACACTTTCACGAGTCACAGGCACTTATGCACGAAACGTCGAGCGGCGGAAATAAATCGGTTGCACTCACCGTATTTAAACACAAGATTCACAATACTGTTTATTCAGTCGATTATGTCCGTTTGGACTAATGCAGTTTCACAAAACTTTAGCTGATTTCAAGTAGCGCAGTCGAAATTGTCGATCAACTATCAAAAGGCGACGTGTCGCATACAGCGGAACGGAATATATGCTAAGACAATTAATAATTAAAGTGACATGCACGGAAAGAAAAGAAAAGAAAATTGTGAGACAGAAAATCGTTGCGATATTCGATCCGGGAATTCTGACTGCAATCAGTGGTCTGAATTAAGTATCGCACGCACAAGAGAAAAATTTTTGAGGATTTTTTTGAATAAAAAAAAAATTGCATAGATGAGAAGCGATCCGATCGCTGATACCCAGTTCCCGGCACGGCCGGAAGCCACCCCGATGATCGCCCTTCAAGGGCGCTCCACCGGTCTGACCCACAGAAATGCACAGGAAACTTGGGTCTCGCACGACACGGGCCTCTGAGGCTATGTCTTGCACTTTGTCACTGTATGGAGACTAAGTCTCGAGCACTCAAATTTCGGCTAAGTCCTAACACCGTGAATCTACTCTCGAATTGATACCACTGTTAGCGCTGCCAAATTCCGAAATCGAATACGCGCGGCCCTCGGCGCGGGCCCTTTATACAGGGTGTTCTAAAAAAGGGGGGCCAAAATTTAGGGAGATATTCCTCACACCTCAAGGATGAAAAAATGTTATATGAACATGGGTGCGGAAACGATTTTTTCAGGAGTTATGTTGAAAATATTGTTGACTGTATTACTTACACAAGAAACAATTTAGGATTAATCATTATGTAAACAAGTAACTATAACATTAAAGGTCAAATTTTTCTGATTTCTGCCTGGCAGATAAGGTCACAACCTCATTTAGCCGTACTCAGAAAAGAAGCTCTAACTCCTGAAAAAAGCGTTTCCGCACCCATGTTCATATAATATTTTTTCATCCTTTAGGTGTGAAGAATATCTCCTTAAATTTTGGCCCCTTTTTTTTAGAACACCCTGTATACTCTCAGCTCGATGGCCCCAAGCGGGAGGGGAATAATGATCGTAAATCATCGAGCTGTCAGCTAATTTGTTAATTAACAAAGGTATTGAATTGAAACTTACTCGCTAAGTTACGATTTTAATTTACATTCATATTTTAATATTCGCGATTTAATTAAACGTCTCCTTCTATCTCAATTAACAATCTGGTTTTTATAAACGCGGATTTGCGCGCGGTACGTCGATCGCGTACTAGAACTTATCGATCGCATTCCTTAAGTTGTTATTCACATTCCTAAGTGCGCAAACATCTCGGTACCCGAACAACAAGCTCGCGAGGAATTATCCTTAGCGTTAGACAATTTAAATTATATCCTCCGGTTATAATTTCAATCGATTTAACGTTGTTTTAAATGATGCGCTTTGCAGATCGCGCGGGCCAGCGGCCGTCAAGCTCGCGGTTGCGCAATTTCTCGGAGAGCAGCCGCGAGTTTGTCTCGGGATCGATCAGAACGCTTTATTGCTTAATTATGTTCGGACTAGATTATGAATTACATTAGCAGTTGTAATTAAGTTTATTAAGAGATGTTAGTGTTTTTCTTAGTTTATAAATTTGAGTATGATTAATCGCTTCGGCGGTATGTTTCGCAAAAGCGAATTGCGCGATTTAGCGGGCGGTCGGTTAGCCGCGAAGCGGCTCAACGCCGAATAAATGTTAGTTCATTATAATCGGTATGCTTTACAAAGTTAGCGAGATTAAACATTTTTACAGTAGGCCTTTAATTGATTCACGATACATATAAGTTTTGTTTATATAAAAAAGGGGAAAATCGTCGGCGACGCGATCGAGGCATTGAGATTGCCTATAGGAAGGAAAGCGCGTCGTGGAAAATCGATAAACGAAGACTCTCGCGAATTCTGAGAATAGCGCCGGTTTCTCAATTTCCGAGCGGGCAGCGCGATCGTGCAGGCCGGTGCGAACCGCGCCGGACGTAACAATATACTCTCGCAATTTGTCGGATAAATCCTGGGACACCCAGTATATGTATATAATATTAATTGTATAATACATAATATTGTACAGGGTGAGTCACCTAACAATAAGACCAGCCACCCTAATAACTCCCACAGTTTTGGAAATAGGAAGAAATTCTTTAAGTAAAAGTTGTGTGTGGTATCGAGGAGGACATCTTGTGGAGGTAAACATTTTTTCCCCGGTGGAGGTGCTTAGGAGATTTGAAGGTTAGCTTAATTTTTTTTAATGGTACTATGCATTTTCAAATACTCATGACTGAAGCCTTTTCCAAAACAGTTTTAATGGTCATGGATATTCAAGGTCATGGACATAAAAAAAGTTGGAAAAAGGAAAATTTATTCTGAATATTTCCGAAACAAAATACTTGCCGTTTTATTAATTCAATCAAACCAAAATGTTATTATTTATGTTTGATGCATGATCGTGATCTGTGTTGCTTTATTTAAGCTTCAAAGGTACTAATAATTCAAAACTACAGATGTTCAAAATGGTGACCGGTTACCATCCACAACAAAACTGTCTAAATCGATTACCCATCAGACTGTGTTACACGTTAAATTATCCTGGCCAATTGCAGTATGAGTTCGTTGTGTATGCGTTCTTTTATGCCTTCTTTCGTAGTCGATGAGTCACGATATACATCTGCTTTTAATTTCCCCCATAAAAAATAATCTAATGGCGTGTGACGCAGTCTGCGGGTAATCGATTTAGACAGTGTCTTGCTGTGGACAGTCACTGTTTTGAACATCTGTAGTTTTGAATTATTAAATAACCTTTGAAGCTTAAATAAAGTAACACATAGATCACGGTTACGCATCAAAAATAAATAATAACATTTTGGTTTGATTAAATTATAATAAAACCGCGAGTATTTTGTTTCGGAAACATTTATGATAACTTACTTTTTTTCCAACTTTTCTCATGTCCGTGACATGAATATCCATGATAATTAAAACTGTCTTGAAAAAAGTTTTAGTCGTAGGTGTTTGAAAATTCATGGTCCTATTCAAAAAAATAAAGATGATCTTTAAATCTCCTAAGCACCTTCACCTGGCAAAAAATGTATACTTTAACAAGATGTCCCCTTTTACTTAAAGCATTTTTTTCTATCTCCAAAACTGTATAAGTTATTTGGGTGGCCGGTCTTAGGTGACTCACCCTGTATTAGGCAAAGTTGTGAAATTTTGTAATTAAAAAAAATGTAAATAATAATTACTTTTTGGAATTGTAACAAAATTCAGGTTTAATTACAATTCCAAAAAGTATTTGTATTTGAACAACATTAATTACAATTTCATAAAATATTTGTATTTTATCTCAATTTCAATTGCAATTCCGAAAAGTAATTGTATTTAAACACGACTCCAATTATAATTACAAAATATATTTGTATTTAATTTTATTTCCAATTATAATTTTAAATAATATTTATATTTACTTTTAACACACATATTAATTAAAATTATAAAAAGTACTTATTGTTAGTAATTTAAGACAAGATTTTAATTACAGAAATATTTAATTACGTATAACCGCTATATTGCGACTTAAAATAGAACAAGACAAATGGTTGCTTATAATGCTTTTAAATAAAAATTCCTACGTAGTAAATCACTATATATTATAGAAATTTTCATTGTGATATGTCTCATAATGTCTTAAGACTTAAGACAATTCTCACGTCTATGTTCATAAAAATTAAAAAACCTGTTTCTTAATTTAAATATGCTTAAAGATCAAAATTCCTTTACAGGTATATGAATTTTCAAACTGATAAGCATAGTAATATTACTGCTCGATACTTTTATTTTCGAAATACCACTTCTTTAATTTTTAACTTCGTATTTGAAATTTTATATACGGTATAAATTTTCTTTCTGTAATTGGAGTCAATGTTAAATAAATTCTTTATATGTAAATTACAATTACGTCCAATTAAAATTCCATAAAATATTTGCATTTTATCTTGATTTTAATTACAATTCCAAAATTGTAATTGAAATCGAGTAATTGTATTTGTATTTAAACTCTACATCAATTACAATTCCATAAAGTATTTGTATTTAATCTTGACATTAATTTTATTATATATATAAAGAATTTATTTAACATCGACTCCAATTGCTATTCCACAAAATATTTGCATTTAATATCGATTTCAATTACAATTCCAAAAAGTATTTGTATTTGAACTCGACATTAATTACAATTCCATAAAGTATTTGTATTTAAGGATGTTCGAGCGGTAAAAATTTTTTTTTACTAAAAGTTTTAAAACTGAAAATACAATGTTAATGATGTATGTTTTACATATAAAAAAAGTTTTAGAAATATCTTATTTTTTAATTTATATTTATAGCAAAGAATATCGATTCTCCATAAGGGATAATGTTAATTTTATTAACTTTAAACTTAAATCGTTAAGTAAATCCTTTTTAAATTTTACACAGTATTTTTAATTTTTAGAAACATTACAGCCATTTCTGAATATATTTGAAATACTTCCAATACATCCTTAAAATTGCGATATCTCGCAAATAAGCATCCTATTTAATTTTAAATTATTATGGAAGCTTTGAGAAGCCTTAAAGAACATGCTCACGAATGTTCATCACTTTCTGATATTTTTTTGAAATCGGATTCGAACATCCTTAATCTCGACTTTAATTACAATTCCAAAAAATATCGGTATTTTGATTTAACTTTAATTACAATTCCAAAAAGTATAATTTATGTATGAACTGGACTTCAAATAAAATGATAAAAAGTAATTAGTAATTAAATACTTTTGTAATTAAATTCCTATCTAATTACTAAATACTTTTTATCATTTTATTTGAAGTCCAGTTCATACATAAATTATACTTTTTGGAATTGTAATTAATGTTAAATTAAAATATCAATTATTTTGGAATTGTAATTAAAGTCGAGATTAAAGATGTTTGATCTCAAAAAAATATCAGAAATTGATGAACATTGGAGAGCATGTTCTTTAAGGCTTCCCAAAACTTCCATAAAAATTTGAAAATAATTAGGACGCTCATTCGCGAGATATCGCGATTTTAAGAATGTATTGGAGGTATTTCAAATATATTCAGAAATGGCTGTGATGTTTCTGAAAATTAAAAATACTCTGTAAAATTTAAAAGTAATTTGCTTAACGATTTAAGTTTAAAGTTAATAAAATTAACATTATCCCTTATGGAAAATCGACATTTTTTTCTATAAATGTAAATTAAAAAGTAAAATATTTCTAAAACTTTTTTTATATGCAAAACATACATTATTGATATTGTATTTTAAGTTTCAAAACTTTTTGGGAAAAAATTTTTTTTTTAAATTGTTTAAACAATACTAATTATTCAAATGACAAAAAAACATTCTCAAACTGTTAACCGTAATTCTTTCTAACATATAAAAATTTTTGAGTTGTTGACATACATGCAGTCTTTATTTTAGTAATTTTGTAAAGTTTTGTAAGTTAAATCTTCAATACAAAATTACTAAAATGAAGACTTTGCATGTATGGCAAACAACTCAAAATTTTTTATATGTTAGAAAGAATTACCGTTAACAGTTTAAGTATGATTTTTTGTCATTTAAATAATTAGCATTGTTTAACGCTTTAACTACGAGAATATGAAAAGGTCTTCGTCTATTGACGACCGCCGTAGTTAAAGAGTTAAACAATTTTTTTTTCAAATAGTTTTGAAACTTAAAATACAATATCAATGATGTGTTTTACATATCGCCGTTCCAGTAGAACAGTGACGCAACTGCAAAAAATGTAATTTTACAGGAGAACGAAAAAACAAATATATTACTTAAATAAAAATTAGATTAAACAAAGAATAAGTGTGCAAGTAGATTGGTACTGCAGCAATTGTTAGCGTTCTAAGGTTACTTTTAAGTAGTAGTAATAAGAAAGGGGTTATATAAAAATTTACCATAAATTACCCCTCCCCCTTTTAATTACGTCATTGTTCTTCTGAAATGGATATGGCGTCTAATATTTTGTCCAACATTACGTTAAGTCCGTAAAATGATGTAATGGATTGGTAAAGAAATTGTTTACAATTACTACGTTTACGCGAATCATCGTAAGTTACGATAATTTGAGTGTTACTACAGAAGTAACGCTCGCGTAAACGTAGTATATGGATAGTAAAATATTTTAGTAATAATGACACAAAATACATTTACGTCGTTGTTCCAGTTAAAATTGCTTCAGGAAGCTTCATTTATTCGTCGTAAATAGCACTTGCGTCACTCTTCCTCCGAATGTTAAACGTTATTCGTGAAATCTTTGACACAATTACCATTTCCGCCAATGTTCTTCCAAAGTGTAATAACAAACACCTAATATTTCAACAACGACGCAACTTCCCTTTAGCAGCAAAAAGCGGTATTAAAATTAGATTGCTGTTCTGTTGCATGTCTTTGATATTTCTGGAACCAGTGATGCATCTAACTAAAAATGACTAAATTTTGCAGTTGCGTCACTGTTCTACTGGAACGGCGATATAAAAAAAGTTTTAGAAATATCTTACATTTTAATTTATATTTAGAGCAAAAAATGTCGATTTTCCATGAAAGATAATTTTAATTTTATCAACTTTAAACTTAAGTTGTTAAGGGAGGATCCTTATGTAGACGGTCTAAAAAATCGACTTTTTTTTTTTTATTGTAATCAATAGTACACTATTCGTGGAATATATTCCCAAGGTTACAATAAAAAATTCGAAGTTTTAAAGGCCTCACAGCCATTTCTTGCGCGCAGGTATACGTGCGGGTATACGAGCGGCGAAAACTTTAAACGCGTTTATCTCGAAACCACGTTTTTGAAATTGGCGGGCACGATAACTCAAAAACTATTTGACCAATCAAATTGGCTCTGTACGTACACATAGTTTATTAAATTTACTAGTCGGTGAACCTCTAAAATTAATAAAATAATTAATTTAAACAATTTTTATTGAATTAATAAAGTTCACATTTGTGAGTGAAAATTGCATTTTTTTGTTTAAAGTGCCGCCATTTTGTTAATTTTCAACTTTTTTGCATTTTTTTAGGTTCACCGACAAACTATGTTTATAGACAATAAGAAATCTTTTTGTTTTTTTGTTTCAGACGAGTAAACAAGTAGCTAGAATGCCCGCCGTTTAAAACCGACGCTTTTTCTTACGCCCTATAAACATATTATATTATTTTTTTTTTAAAGTAAAAAAAATTTTTTTACGTACTTAAATCTTCAAATAAAATAGCCCAAAACTTATCAAAGCGATTTATTAAATAGTTTCTTTTAAAAAAATTCCCGAAAATCCATTTATTTTCAGTTGTCTACATAAGGATCCCCCCTTAAGTGAATTATTTTTAAATTTTACTTTTTAGTATTTTAAATTTTTAGAACCATCTCTCACAGCTATTTCTGAATATATTTAAAATACCTCTAATACATCCTTAAAATCGCGAATAAGCGTTCTATAATTAATTTCAAATTTTTATGGAAGCTTTGGGTAGTCTTAAAGACCATGCTCACCGATTTTTATCAATTTCTGATATTTTTTTGAAATCGGCTTCGAACATCCTTAAGGTAGTTGGGTCAAAAATAATAAAGTTACAGATTTTCTTTAAACTTGCAGCAAAATTAATTTAGATATTAATACGTATGTGTGTTAAATTTGGGTTCAATTTGTCGTGTAGTTTCCGAGATATGATCGCTTAAAATTGACCGTTTTTCACATTGCGCTTGCGCAGACGTAGAAAAAGTAATATTTGGACATGTAATTGTCAGTAGCGAAAAATCTATAATAAGGATTAAAACAAAAATTTGAGTAAAAGTAATTAAACATTTAAAGAAGTGCATGTTTAAACTTCAACGACACTGACCGTACGGTATCAAAGTATGATAAATTTGGTTAGGTATAGTTAGGTTAGCTCTTTCGTGCGTGGTCATGCATTCGTGCGCTCTGCGCACACTACGCAATTCAGAATACAATTTTATTTTCTGTAACTGTTTTTAATATTCTAAGAGAAGCAATAGTGTTTTAAAATCTGTTCTTAAATTTAATATAAAAGAATCATCGTCCTATTGAACTTTATTGATCAAGTCTAATTTTGACTAGCGTAGATGGGAAATAACTACCTTAATATTAAATGGAGATACTAAGGGGGATGGGAGAACAAGGGATGAAGTGGATAATGGGGGGAGGGGAAGAAAGTGAACTTGAACCATCAACCGATAACTGTCTGGATAAAAGGGAAAAAAGAGGACAGTTTCTAAGGCTTTTTTTCAGCACCCTTCAAAATTGGATTAAAATGGCTGGAATCACTTCCTTATACCCTTGGAAGTAATATTTAGTCAATTTCAGCCTAAACGGAAGTATTTAGAGTGTATACTTCAAATATACATGATGTACCATGCATGCATCAGCGCGCCCGTATCAAGCATTTCTTTGGAAAACTAAGCGTTTTTGAGAAAAATGTTTCAGATAAAAGTTGTATGGTTTCAAGGGGGACATAAAATTGTGTCATTGGTTTAACCTTGGATAGTCATTTGAAGGTTACGTGAATGTCGATTTCAATATTTTATATAGAACCCCTTATTTTTACATATCTTATAGCTTATCTCGAGAGCATTCCAAAACACTATCGTAGATCACGTAGAAACACTTATTACAAATACTTCTAAAAGAAATGACTGACGTATTTTCTGCCGCAAGGCTAAAATTTTGAAAAGAACTGTTTTAAGAACTGTATGCAACTGCATACAACTTTTATCTGAAACATTTTTCTCAAAAACGCTTAGTTTTCCAAAGAAATGCTTGATACGGGCGCGCTGATGCACCATGTATACTTGAAGTATACACTCTAAATACTTCTCTAAATACTTGTTTAGGCTGGAATTGACTAAATATTACTTCCAAGGGTATAAGAAAGTGATTCCAGTCATTTTGGTCCAATTTTGAAGAGTGCCGAAAACAGGCCTTAGGGACCCTCCTCCTTTAGGCATAAAAGAGAAAGTAAAAAAAAAAGGAAGTGGAAAGGGGAGAGAATTATGAAAAAAATGCATGTTAGTTAAATTATTAAGCGAAAGACAGGGAACAGAAAAAGTGATGGTGGAGAACAGGGAAGAGTTGAAAGAAAAAGTAAGAGAAGCGTTGGAGAATGTGGAAGAAAAGAAAAAGGAAGATAGAAGGATGGGATGATGGGACGAGGAGTGTAAAGAGGGAAAGGAAAGGGTTAGGAGAGAATTTAGAAAATAGAGAAGGTTTGGAGGGAAGGGGGATAGGGATAGAGAAAAGAGGTACGCATAAAAGAAATTATGTGAAAAAAAGAAAAAAAAGGAATTGAAAAGATTGGTGGACGGAGGATGTAAAGGAGATTAAAACGGAGCACAGTGGATCAAAGCATAGGAAATAGCGGAACATAGAACCAAAAATGGAATTATCGAAATATTTACTTTTGTTTGCAAATTATGATAATAAATTTGTTGCAGATTATTAAAATAACGTCATTTACTCTGAATATTTTCATAATTTCCGTACAAATGTACCATAACATAGGTCATCCTAACATACGTAACTTCTGCGACTTTTCCGCATCAATATTTCAGGTTGCCCTACCTGTACAAGGTAAATGCACATTTTTTTCACGTTATTATTCATGTGTTTCAAATAAACAAAAATGATATAAAAAACAGTTTTATCGCATTATTTGATTATTTTTTAGGACAATATCTGATCTATAAGAAAAAGTACGTGTTATACAATTTTTCATTAAGTTATAAAGAAATGTTTAACATTGTTAGCATTCTCCACTAATTTTATCGTGTATGACAATAAGCCGTGTACTACATGCCTATGGTGATATCAAGTGCCGCTAGGTGCCGTTTTGCAAAATATATAAAATTTTCTGAGCGGAAGTCGTGTGTATTAGTGAGAAACTACAAGACAGGTATTTGATGTGGGTGTTGGGTGTAGAAAGAAATACTCCAGTATATATGGTAAGGGAAGAGTTGCAAAGAATGAATGTTAATTGGGAGAGCGGGTATGAGGGCATGGAGTTATGAAAGATGAAATTGGAGGAGGAAATAGAGGGAAGTTAGCGAGGGTGTATTAGGAACAGATAAGAGGAACACCTTTATAAAACGATGGGAGGAGAAGAGAAAACAGTTTTTGGAAGAAAGAAGATAGAAGAAGGAAGAATACAGGAGATAGAAAGGTTAAAGGAAGCACGACAGTTAAGGGGGGAGGAATTGTATAAAAGGAAAAAGCATCAACAGAGAAAAAAAAAAAGAGAGAAATATCAGATTTTAAGTACAATTGGTGGTATGGGACATTGAAGGAGCAGGGCATTTCGGAGTATCTGACAAAAATTGAGGAGAGAGTCAATAAAAAAAATAGCGAAATTTTGGCTGTGAAACGGAATCAGGGGGATACTGGGAGGGATATAAGAAGAGAAAATATCGGGAATGTGGAAAGAGGGGAAAACGTAGAAACAATTTCTTAAGTGGAACCTATATTGTAGTATATCGTTTAAAAGGGCATAAAATAAGAAAAATTTAGGCGTAAACCAAAGGTCGATACGTCCCGTTGCATGGGAGCAGGGAGGAGACAGCCCCTTCCATGCTAGGATGACAGAGTGCGACATTTTAATTGAGATACCTGAATATGTAAAAAGCAAAAAAAAAATAGAAAGAAATGTTCAGTATGTTCAGACAAAAGTTATAGGCTTTTAAAGGGGATGTGTGATGGTATATAAAGGTTAACTTTATATTTTTTAATGGGATCCGAATTTTTTAAACACCTACGTTTGTAGCTTTTCTCATGACGAATTCAATACAGAGCATTCGCTGAAGGTTATTTTCTTATTGTGCTTCATTTTTTATATAATTAAGCATCTCAATTTAAATGCCTCATCTTGTATGTGCTTATACTTCATATACATATACATATACAATGTATATACATATATATATACAATATACAGGGTGTACCAGACCTAACGTACCACCCGTTAATGATAGATTGCCGAGATCATTTGCAGACAAAAATCTTAATGCCAAAATGTCGAGGCTGCTACAGTGTTTAAACGGGAAAGGTTCAAAGTTTACTAGTGTACTTGTCAAAATTTTACGCATTCAGGGACGTCGCATGTCAAAACAACTCTTCCACACTTTACTCAACTCGATAGAAATATTTGAAACTATTATTCACTTTATTTCTTTGTACACTGTTCGCAAGACCGACGAATATCGGGATGACAATTTGGCAGCCTCGACATTTTGGCATTAAGATTTTTGTCTCCAAATGATCTCAGGAATCTGTCATTAACGGGTGGTACGTTAGGTCTGGTACACCCTGTATATATTGAATAAATTGAATAAATGGCGCGCGCGTAGCGCGCGCTTGTATTGTTCTAGTAATAGATCATAAAAGTCATGATTTTGTTGCAGAAACTTTTGGAACCGTTTGAACAATTTTTTGATGTGTCAGAAAACATGTATACAAAATTAACGCTGGCCTTTAATTACTGGCTTTCAGCAGATTGACGAAATAATACGCATTATGTATAACATATAGTATCATTCTGTGAGTTATGTTTCGCGAATTGTGAAGCATTATTGTTATCATCATATTTATATGTGGATGAATGTGTATTCTTGTTAATATATTGTACAGGAGAGTATCCTGTAGTGTGTCTTATTGTGTTTCAATATTTATGAAAAATATAAATATCTTGAATTACCGTGTCAAAAAATTCGAATGCATCTATCTAATGATACCTTTAATTATATTTGGTTTCCGTGCATATTACGTTTTTTTTTTTTTATTTAAATAAAACTAAGTGCGCGCGACAAAAGGTAGGACACAATATTTTCAGAAAGAAAGTTACATTTTTTTACTTTAATACGGAATAGTAGGTATTAAAGAGAAGTATTAAATATAAGTATTAGGGGAAGGTTGCCTATATTGGACCAGTTTTCAATTTTTTTTTTATAACTTGCAAGAACCTAATAATAATGGATCGATAACTGATTGAGATTTATCTTTGATCTGTTTGAGATATTCTCTATTTTTTTCAGATTTTTTGCATAACAATTTCTACTGCGAATAAGTCTTTTTTAAAACCTCTGCAAATGGTACAATTTTGGCAACCAGTTGCTTAAATTGTACCACGGGGTTTCCCAAATTGTACCATGTTTCCTTTATCGTACCGATATGATTTAATTAAAAATTGTGAAAGGATAAAAATATAACACAAACAATTTAAGTAAATACGTGTTTAATTGTAATCACAGTTTGTATAAAAAACTAAAAAAAATATTTCTAATTAAAGAAATAAACATTAAAATTACAAAAATAAAATAATATTTTTAATAATGTTTTTAAGAACAACCAAGAAATTAATTGAAATCACAGTTTGGATAAACTAAAAAAAAATATTTTTTAATTAAAAAAATAAATAAACTACAAAAATAAAATATTTTTGTTTTTAAAACTAATTGTAAGAAATAAACAGTTGTTAAATAAAAATCTGTATTTTAATTTAAAAAAATATAAATATATAGGTAACACAAAAGAAAACAAATCTGATATAGACGTTAGGAGCAAGAGTCACATATGTAGTCTTTTTTAGAAATATATAATGTTAGCACAAAACACGTGTACCCACTTTTGACACTTTAAATTGTACCCTATAATTCCTAAATTGTACCGGTACAATATAGGCAACAATAGGTGGTACGATTTAAGAGACTAGGCGCGTATTTGAAATTATGATAGTGAAGTATACACAGAAAGAGGTTATGTCCAAACTATGCCATGCAAATATGTCAATTTTAATGTAGTATAAAAATGACAAGCAGATAAATTAATACACCTATTGAAACTTTCTAAATTCCTTATGTAAAAGTGGGTAAAACTTACTGCAAAAACTATAAAAACCTTTACTTGCTTTTTTTAACCAGACGCTTTCGTGCATAAACATCAACTTTCGTCTACCAACTGTACGGCGTTAGAAGAACCTTGCATAATACACAGATGGTGCTAGGCCTTCGGATTATATGAAATATAGGAATGGTACAATTTAGGAGCCGGTACAATATCGCCAACCTTACCCTAAGTATTAAATATAAATTAATACTTAAATAATAAACAACTACCCCAATATGATCACTGATGATAGTAACAAGACAATTTCGACATTTTTCATGTTCTCTACGATGTCTATATCCCGAAGGTGGCTTGTAGGTATAGGCTTGTAGGATAGACATCGTAGAGAGCATGAAAAATGTTAAAATTATCTTGCTATCATCTTGTATCAGTGCATGGTGGTATTGCAGTGGAGACCCACAAACGTATTTATAAATCCAGGTGATCCTGGATCCCCTACTGGATTTATAAACATGTTCGTAAGTCTCTAATGCAATACTACCATGCACACTGATACAAGAAAATAGCAAGACAATTTTGACATTTTTCATGCTCTTTATGATGAGACATAAAAGTTTAACGCCAATTACGAATGGTTTTCTATATAGAGGGGTTTTCCTGGGCAAGATACTCTCGGTGGTTTGCCATTGCCTTCTGAGGTGGCGATCGAATAAAAACCGACGATCTTTGGTCGAATTTGAACTCGGATCTCGGATCTTTGGCTCATTAGAGCAGCGCACATTTCTCTGCGCCACGATCGCCACGTTGATCGCCATAGTGATTATACCTATAATATATGACCGGCGTTTCACAATTTTCTAAAATAATTATTATATAACGATGAGATACATTTACTTCGCCAGTGTATAAATAACCAAATTAAATTTTTCGACGAAACTGGCAATCACTCCTGACGGTCACAAACGTCAGGAGCTCTTTAGACCGAGAATCCGGTCTTTCTATCAAAACGCTTAAAATTAAGCACCTTAAATTAAGATGGAAAAATTCCCTCTCCCTTCCCTAATTAAATCGATATCGATTTAATATTAAAATCACTGTAAAAACTTATTGCGAAAAATATTACCCCAGCCATTTTTCCATCTTAATTTAAGGTGCTTAATTTTAAGCGTTTTGATAGAAGGACCGGATTCTCGGTCTAAAGAGTCCTGACGTTTGTGACCGTCAGGAGTGATTGCCAGTTTCGTCAAAAAATTTAATTTGGTTAATTATTATATAAGATGAATGCCATCGTGTAAAAAATATTTAATAATGTAAATAACTAAATAACAGTATAAAGACTATAAAGTCAAAAGTGCGCTATCGATAAGGATATAATTTTATTTAATCATATTACTCAATATTTTATCATAAAAATTCTACTGAAGCTCTAGGGTAAAACATACAAAATTTGCGTGGCAAACAACACGTTAATTTGTACGTGCGTGTTTCTCTTTTCCTTCAATTACTTTTGATATATATTTTAACAGTAATTTATATTAAAATTTTATGAATTTTTTTTACATTTATCTCCACTTTTTTCTTGGATTATTATATTATCGTCACAAAATCTGCTATTATACTTCTTACCGAAAAGACTAATTTTTCTATTGTAACTCATAAACCAAGCATTTCCAGACATATGTTCATATGACCTTTTTTTCTTGTTTATGTGTGGCAAACTCACCCTTAAAGTTTGTACAAGTATTTCTGATACACCCTGTATACAATGTAATTTTTTTAAAAAAGTTTTATATTTAAGTCTCCTTTACTAGTAGAAAACAAATTTCATTAATTGACCGCCAATTTGACGAGCCAACTACTCTTTATAAAATTAATATGTTCGAAATTTTTATCACTTAACTTAACTTCTAATATGGAGCTTCTGCGTGAAAAAAGCATGTGAACATTTACTTCTACTGCCAAAATCTTATAATTATTTTCATAATAAGTATCCTTTATTAAACATTATATTTATTTAATAGATATGAGATATGTACTTACTCGACACATAGGGAGAAATTAATTATTGAACATACATACATCAACGTTCAAAATTTTTATAATTTGTGAAATTTGAATACCTATCCTTAATAATGTCTAAAGATATTCTAAAACAATGGACAACGAACATCGAGATGAAATATACAAGGGTGTACCACAACTCGCGACCGAAATTTTACTGACATATTCCTGACTTAAAAATAAGACAAAAATCCTAATACGAAAATGTCGAGAATATAATACTTTTCAAATAAGAAGCATTTACAGTAGACGAATCAAATAGTCCGAAGTTTGCCCGCTCAGGGACGATACATCGCACAGTCATAGTGGATGCTCTTGCGCTCATCATAATGAAAATTATGTTTATACGAATGCGAAATTTGTTGAGAAATAGTACAATTTCTATTGATAAATTGCATTTATACGCCATACTACGTGATTTATGGCACGCTGTTTTGCTACTTATTAATAAGATTTTTTTAATCCAAAAAAAAATGTAACAATTGATTTAAACTAAAGTAGATAGTTTTTTGGAACCATTTCTATTATGTTATAACATAATAAAAATTAATTAAAATTATGTCTTAACATAAAATTAATTCAAAATACAAAAATCTTATTAATAAATAGCAAAACGGCGTGCCATACACAGAGAAAGATACAGCCTGATGTGGAATTTTTTTTATGTCGTCATAATTCTAATTCATATTTTTATGTCATGACATAATATTAATGTATTTTTATTATGTCGAAACATAATAATAATTGCAGGAATAAAAATTATGTAAGCAGTCATAATAATTCAATGAATTAAAATTATGCTAAATTATGCCGATGGACTTTTTTTCTGGGGGTACATAAAAGAATATATTTATCGTAATCCAATAAACAATCGGGAGGAGTTAGAAGGACGGATTATAGAATCAATTGCTTCCATTATTCCCGAAATGATCCACAATGCTTTAACAAATTTAATTCGACAGGCACGTCTTTGTATGGAATTGAGAGGAGGACATTTTGAACACATGTAATAAATAAATAAATGTTTTTATGCAAGTATAAATCTCTGTGGCACGCCGTTTTGCTATTTTATTTACCATCATAAAAATTCTATCAAATTTAATTGCTACTCAAGGAAAAAAAATTATTATTACACATACCTACTTATAATTCATCGAGTTATTATTAAGCTATTACATAATTAAAAATGCAGAACTAAAATTGTGTATAGAGAAAATATTAATTTTGAATTTATTTTATGTTATGACATAAAAATTTTTTGGGAATTACAATTATGTATGGTCGTGGTCAAAAAGGTTGTCCGACTTTTTTTTTCTAATTTTTGGAACGCACTCTGTCATGTGAAAGTTGATAGTCCCTGCTCACGGCCATAACCTAAAGTTTCGCAGTGACATATTATCGGAGCAGATGGACAATCTATACAAGGTGTCGGAATAGTTTAAAATACCAAAAGAAGTATAAACACGTGTATTTTGACGCAAGGAACAAAGCCAGTCATAAAGAGGAAAAAAGAGAAGAGGAATATGAGCAGAGAATGGTAAGTAAAATGACCAGTGACCAATATTAAAAAAGAAATGTAAGAAATAATAATATACTTATATAAATATTTATATACCTATATAAATAACTTTAGACAAACAATTTTTATTAACAATTATCAATATTACAATAAAAAAATGCATAATTATGACAAAAAATATATAATTAAAATAAATAAATACAATAGCATATAATAAGTAATAACTATTGCAATAATTGTTATGCACTTGAAGCAAAAGAAATGACATTGTATGCAGAATTATTTTAAAGAATTCTAGTATATTATACATATTAGGCACATCATATATAGTTTCATGAGGAGAAGCGATGAGATTAAGCAAAAATGTTATGCAAGAAATTGTTGGTGCATTCCCTGGTATAGATGAGGCAATGAGCTATGCAGAAGTTATGAAGTAAATTTGCTATTTTTATATTTCTTATTTTTGTAAAACATTAATAGGATAATCTACCTTTCTAGTAAACTAAAATTGTAGATACATCTGAGATCTTCTATTCTCTATTTCCTTTTTTTTTATTTTAATTCCTTTACATGCTGGTTCTAGGCTTGTAAAAGGAATGAACTTCTCTGTTGTGGTGTTTGATACTGCACCTACTGGGCACACATTGAGGCTACTATCGTTTCCGCAAGTGGTTGAAAAAGGATTGGGAAAACTAATGCGTTTAAAAATGAAGATTGGTCCCTTTATCACACAAGTTAGAATTAATCCATGCTATTTTGAGTATTTTTCCTAAAATTAATACATATTTGGTATATCAAGTGTCCTCCCCGAATTATTTAAATTGAAAAAAGATTGTTCTTTTATAGATAAGTTTGTTGTTGGGATTAACGGATTTCAATATAGATACATTCTCCAATAAGATGGAGGAAATGCTTGCTGTCATTCGACAAGTTAACGAACAGTTCAGAAATCCCGATCAGACAACGTTTATATGTGTTTACATAGCAGAATTTTTGTCGCTTTATGAGACAGAACGACTTTACAAGGCTGTGTCTTGCAAGGCATAAAATTCAAGATAAATATCTAGAGCAGGTAATTAACGTTGTATTTATGATTATGACTGAAGAGCTAAATAATTAACATGTTTAATTTATCTTTCAAGAATTTTATCTTCTACTTCTTTTTATTTGCATTTTGACGTAATAAATAAAAAATTTAATACGTTCTAAGAATTATTTAGCATTTCCTCCATCTTATGGAGGAAATGCTAAATAATTCTTAGAACGTATTAAATTTTTTACAAGGCTGTGTCTTGCAAGGCATACAATTCAAGATAAATATCTAGAGCAGGTAATTAACGTTGTATTTATGTGGATATCAGGCTCCGCCTTTAATTGGATATCAGGCTCCGCGATAAAGCGACATTTTGCCGTAATAACCGAACTAAATAATTAAAATTAATATCTAGTATAAATACGACAGCAATCTGCTCCTCTATTTTAGCTATATATCATTAATAAATTATCTGAAAGATAGTCCTCTCATAATTATAGTGTTTTTTGTGCAAACCATCGGATATGTCAATAGAACACTGATAGTAATTCTGACATTTTTTATTTGTATATGTGTGTGTTATGTGTATGCTGGAATAAAGTATAAAATAATTCGTAAATGATTTTTTGCTAAACTTATTTTAATACTTTTATATGCAGAACCTACTAAAGTAGGTATGTGTAATAATAATTTTTTTTCCTTGAGTAGCAATTAAATTTGATAGAATTTTTATGATGGTAAATAAAATAGCAAAACGGCGTGCCACAGAGATTTATACTTGCATAAAAACATTTATTTATTTATTACATGTGTTCAAAATGTCCTCTCAATTCCATACAAAGACGTGCCCGTCGAATTAAATTTGTTAAAGCATTGTGGATCATTTCGGGAATAATGGAAGCAATTGATTCTATAATCCGTCCTTCTAACTCCTCCCGATTGTTTATCGGATTACGATAAATATATTCTTTTATGTACTCCCAGAAAAAAAGTCCATCGGCATAATTTAGCATAATTTTAATTCATTGAATTATTATGACAGCTTACATAATTTTTATTCCTGCAATTATTATTATGTTTCGACATAACAAAAATACATTAATATTATGTCATGACATAAAAATATAAATTAAAATTATGACGACATAAAAAAAATTCCACATCAAGCTGTATCTTTCTCTGTGTATGGCACGCCGTTTTGCTATTTATTAATAAGATTTTTGTATTTTGAATTAATTTTATGTCAAGACATAATTTTAATTAATTTTTATTATGATATGACATAATAGAAATGGTTCCAAAAAACTATCTACTTTAGTTTAAATCAATTGTTAATTTTTTTTTTGGATTAAAAAATCTTATTAATAAGTAGCAAAACAACGTGCCATAAATCTCGTAGTATGGCGTATAAATGTAATTTATCAATAGAAATTGTACTATTTCTCAACAAATTTCGCGTTCATATAAACATAATTTTCATTATAATGAGCACAAGAGTATCCACTATGACTGTGCGATGTATCGCCTTGAGCGCGCGAACTTCGGAGTATCTGATTCATCTACTGTAAATGCTTCTTATTTGAAAAGTATTATATTCTCGAATATTTTCGTATTAGGATTTTTGTCTTATTTTTAAGGTAGGAATATGTCAGTAAAATTTAAAGCTGATTTTACGATAAGCCTGCGACATTGTGTGCAATATAACGTAAATGTGCGCAATAAGTCATGTGTGCAATGTGTATGTGCGCAGTAATGTCATATGTGCAATCTGCTTGTGTGCAATAAAGTCATGTGTGCAATGTGTTTGGCCATGTGCGCAAACGTACGTTCGTATTTTTAACTATTACATGTGCGCAATAATGCTTGTAGGCAATCGGGAATGTCGGCAATCGGAAATGTTCGGCAAACGAAGCTGTTGGCAATCAGGGATTGTAGGCAAACGGGACCCCCCCAAGGAAATGACCCAATCAGAGTTCTTCATTTTTATCTCCACGATGGAAGTGAAAAACTCCCCGCTTTGCTCTCATAAGCTACGAGACATAATATATAAGCCCGTAGACTTGCATAAATTAGTTATTCTGTTCTTGTCAATACATCAAAGAAAGATACATATTACTGCTTAATGCAACATGACGAACATAAGTAAAAATACACCTTTCTATTATTCGCTAAGCGGTGACACGGAGGAGGATAAGGTAAGTGTCCTATACTATTCTCCCTTCTTTTTTTTCAATTTTTCATTTTTAATTTTTCGTTTAATTCAACTTTTTGCCTTACTCTTTCGGTTTCATTATCGATCTCATAGTAGACCATAAAAGTCATGATTTTTGTTGTATATAGAAACTCTTGGAACCAGTTCAATACATTTCTTGTTGTGTTAAAAGACATGTGTGTACAAAATTAACGCTGGCTTTCAACCATTGGTTTAAAATATCCTCCGATAGACTTCAGCAAATTGATGAAATAATAAACATTGTCTTCTACGTATGCGTCCTGTAAGTTATATTTTATTATAAACCATCACCGATTTTTATGTGTGCATGTGCGCGTAGTGCATATATCCTGTGTTATTCGCAGTGTTTTATAAAGCATATTGTTTTTTTTTAATTTGTGAAAAATATGAACATCTTGAATTGGACATTGTTATATATTAATAAATTTGAATAAATTGATAAATAACTAAGGGCCTAAGGTCTCTCGATAATTAAATTAACAAAGTAACAAAAAAGGGTATTAAAAGCATACAACGCCGTTGACAATGCGTGAGTTAACGTTATATAGATCTTCATTAATAACTAATAATGAGATTATTTTAATAAAATTAAAATAATCTCACGTCTCAATTCTTCGACAAGCCATACGCGCGAGTACTTCCAGATCAGGTAATCCACAAACATAATGTAATTTTAAGGCAAGTTACATTCTAAATACCAGTTCTGTTTCGATCACATTGCAACTATACGATCATTAGCTAAATTTCATCTAGATTTCTTCCCTGAAAATTATACTAAGATTATTTTAATTTTAATTGTTTTTGCATCGCTGACGATGGTTAAAAAGAAAGCCGAAAAGTCCGATTTAGTTATTAAAGATCGATATAACGAATAACTTGTGCAGTGTCAAGTGTGATGTACTCTCAAAGCCCTATTTTTGTTAAAATCAAGTGCATGCGACAAAAAATAGAACATATCTTCTAAAGAAGTTAAATTTTATTCTATAATTTATACTGCAAATATATTTCTCTTTCTTCAATTATTTCTACTATATGTTTCGACGCAAAATAAGTTTTATTAAAATTTTATAAATTTTCTTTAAATTTATAAAGGTTTTGACAATAACAAATTAAAAGGAACAAAGGGCTAATAAGAGCTGGCGCAAGATCTCGGTGCGGCAAAATTTTTTTTATTATTAAATATAATACATAATGAATTCATACGTTTCGGTACTAAAATCGGACCCTTCTCAGTGAATTAAAACGCAAATTAATGATATACGCGCGAGAAGCCTTCGAACATTAGACGTTTATACATAAGGTCAATGATATAAAAAGTAAAAAAATGCATTGTGAAGACAAGAGACCAATAGATATAGTTTTTTCGCACCTGTTTGTTATAAGAGTTAAATTTAAACAAATAAGTTAGGACCAAAACGTATGAATTTATTATGTATTATATTTAATAATAGAAAAAAATTTTCTGCACTAATATCTTACGCCGGCTTTTATTAGCCCTTTGTTCCTTTTAATTACTTTGAATTAATCCCCATCTTTTTCTTCGATGGTTTTTGCTAATACATTTTTACTGTCTGATACATTTTTACTGTCTGCTATTATATTTCTTGTTCTATCTTATCTGGCTTTTAACGTAGGAAAATGAATACAGTTTAAGGGAAGTAAAACCCCGACCGAGTAATTAAAAAAATCAATGTACATATTTTTATATAGAATTAAAAAACTTTGTTAATAGATTCGATGATATTCAAGATAATGCCATTTTGCGAGAAGGTTCTCCCGTTGTCCATTCTATTTATGGGCTTAGCAACACAATAAACGCTGCAAATTATGTACAATTTATTGCTTTTGAAAAAATTGTTAACTTACATCCCACAGTAAGTATAGTTGTAATATTATACTTATAGAAACAACATTTGGAAAATTTAATCTTTTCGATATGTTTAAACATAAATTAAAATGTGAAATAGGTATTTTTTTGTAAATTTAATATCTTTTTTTATAAGAAAAAAAGGCGCAATAAGAATTAAATTTCGAAATCTCGAGAATGACATATCTTTAAAGTATCCGCATTATCTATTATTACTTTCAAGAACTTATAAATTATTTAAAAGACAAAGGGAAGATAATGCAATATTATATCATGGATAGTTGAATTTGTGGCATTAAATGCATCTTAACAAGTTTGTCCCCGTAAACAATTTAAAAATTCTTAGGCGTAATAAAAACGCAGTATTCGAAAGACATAACATTCTTAAAAAATCTTAAGACATTTTGCAATCAAGCACTTATAAAATCATACATGTTTCTTACGCGATCAGCACTGTATTTATTGCAATCAGTATTATTTAAAGTTCAACAAAATTGAGCCAGTATATTATCTTTTTAAATATAGCACATACACACAAATTAATTTATCTATTTTTATATCTTAACAGGCAGTTAAGATCTTAATTGAACAATTACTGGAATACAAGAGGGGTCAAGGAATACAAACGTATTGGAACGAGTATTTTATCTGTCCAACTGAAGAAGACTATAAGATTAAGGCAATAAGAAGTAAATGTTTATGCTTTTGTAATAACTTTTATTATCTGCTGGAGTAGAAGCTTTATATAAAAAATTAAATTATACAAGTATGTATAAAATTCGAACATTAATTAATTTTATAGATACCAGCTGGATAGTCAAATTAGCAGTCAGATTAATGAAACTGTTTTCTACATATGAAGGAGACTTGTCGTCGTTGATAAATGTCATGGGATTTTTTCACCAAATACATGATGACTATTCCAACTTGTGTCTTTGTAAGGTAAGCAATTTGTTTAATTTAACACGAAAACGGGCACCTGATTTTTTTTCATAAATGGTCATTTAGGGTGATTTTTACACCCCAATTAAAAGTCATTGTTATTAATTATATAATACATATATTGCATATTTTGATTATACAAAATTTATTAATATTTAAGGCCATTTTATGTATAAAGATTTACTAAATATTTTTTGAAAGAAGTAAAAGTAAACTTAAAAAATATTAAAAAACAAAAAAAGCACATTAATAAGCTTATTATAACAATATTTCTAACAAATAAAGGTGTCAATTAATAAAATGCTTCTGTATTGCAGGTTTTTGATGAAATTGCATAAAAATTTGTAAAAAGAATAGTTATTAGGAAAAAGAAAATTATTATAAAATAGGTACTTATTCTACACTAAGAGAAAAAATATTTGGATTTAAATAAATGAGCTATTAGAGGCGCACCTAATAAATATTACTTAATTCAGAAAAATTATTTATTAGGTGGCCTCTAATAGCTTATTTACTTAAATCCAAATATTTTTTCTCTCAGTGTATAGCAATTTAAAATAAAAAAGGATATTCGCTATCATATAAAGTCATTTATATTGTGTACGTTTGTCCAGAATAATAAATGATTTATTTTTATCATATTATATAAATATATATATAAGTTACCAAGTTATTAAATATAAAGTATTTTTAAATAAATTAAATATTTATTAAGACTTGATTTTTCCTAAAATCTTTTCTGTATTAAGGGGTCATCTCACTTTGAACGCTCGAAAAATCCGCTATTTTTATGAATTTTTTTTTGGCAATACCAATGCAGATAATTGAATGAATGTTTTTAGTACTTATTAGGCATGCTTTAAACAACAAAACATATTTTTTGTAGAATTTTTAGTCAAGTTTATTTAATGGAAAATACAACAATGCGAACAAGTAAAAAAAAAAAGGTTGGTCCACTGCGGGCATTGTAACTGCTCGTAGAATCATCTGAAACAAAAAAACAAAAAAGATTCTTGATTAGTATGAGTGTCGCTATAGCGTGAACCTCCAGAAATAATTTATGTTTGAAAATAAAAAAATGGTGGAGGTTTAAAGAAAAAAGTTGAATAATATTATTCAAGTTTTTTCTTTAAACCTCCACCATTTTTTTATTTTCAAACATAAATTATTTCTGGAGGTTCACGCTATAGCGACTCTCATACTAATCAAGAATCTTTTTTGTTTTTTGTTTCAGATGATTCTACGAGCAGTTACAATGCCCGCAGTGGACCAACCTTTTTTTTTTTACTTGTTCGCATTGTTGTATTTTCCATTAAATAAACTTGACTAAAAATTCTACAAAAAATATGTTTTGTTGTTTAAAGCATGCCTAATTTAATCCAATTGAAATATAATATAAGTACATACAATAATTATAAATTTGTTAGTAACAAAACATGTTTTGCATTAGATAAATTTATAACATTTATTGTATTACTTTTTTTCTAAACATTTACATTTATATTTTCGTTGAATTGTTATTTTTTCTATTTTCTATTAACTGTAATTATAATTATATATTATTATTTATTTATCATAAACATGTTATAGATACTTATTTCATTCAAACTTATGCATATTATTATTTCGAATTTATAATATAAACATTCTTACCCCATGCTTTATTAATATTTTTAACGTAAATGGTTATCTGGGGCTATTTCTTGTCCCAGCAAGTTTTAATAGGTCTGTGCTATAAATGTACAGGTTCTAAATTTTTTCTATTAGGCGGATTTGGGTCTCAAAACCTTTGAATAAAAAATGGGTATTCACGATCAATAAAGAAATTACTGTGACGTGAAATTCATTTTTTCGACACTGAAAAATCATTCCAGATGCTTGTTTTCTTTAATTAAATAAGGCTAATTAAATGGGGGGGGGGGGGGCTCCGTTTGCCTACAATCCCGATTGCCAACAGCTTTGTTTGCCCACAACATTTTGCCTACAGCTTCGTTTGCCGACATTCCCGATTGCCTACAAGCATTATTGCACACATGTAATAGTTAAAAATACGAACGTACGTTTGCGCACATGGCTAAACACATCGCACACATGACTTTATTGCACACAAGCAGATTGCACACATGATATTATTGCGCATATACACATTGCACACATGATTTTATTGCGCACATACACGTTATATTGCACACATATGTCGCAGGCTTATTGCAAAATCAGCCCTTTTGCAAAAAGACTAGCCTCTTTGCGAAAGGCCGGCTTTTTGCGAAGCACTGATCGTTTCCCAATAAGACTAAACGCACTTTAGGCTTTTTGGCACACATGGGCTGGTGTTAGGCTAGGCACTTTGCAAAAAGTCTAAAATACGTTAGTCTTATTAAAGAAACGATCAAATGCTTTTGCAAAAGGCCGGCATTTCGCAAAAAGGCTAGCCCTTTTGCAAAAAAGCTGATTTTACGATAAGCCTGCGACATTGTGTGCAATATAACGTGAATGTGCGCAATAAGTCATGTGTGCAATGTGTATGTGCGCAATAATGTCATGTGTGCAATCTGCTTGTGTGCAATAAAGTCATGTGTGCAATAAAGTTATGTGTGCAATGTGTTTGGCCATGTGCGCAAACGTACGTTCGTATTTTTAACTATTACATGTGCGCAATAATGCTTGTAGGCAATCGGAAATGTCGGCAAACGAAGCTGTAGGCAAAATGTGGGCAAACGAAGCTGTTGGCAATCGGAATTGTAGGCAAACGGGACCCCCCCATTAAATGAGCTGAATTTGTTGTTATTACAGGACATTAACGATAAAAGTTATTGCGATGATCTGACGGAGGGAAAATTCAGTTTCCCGATTATCCATGCACTTAGAAGCAATCCTGACGACCATCAAATAATAAGTATCCTTCAAACATTAGATTTAATATAAAATATCTAGGTACATATACTTACATAGGAGAAATTAATTATTAATTATACCTCCACGTTCAAAATTTTTATAAATTGTAAAATTTATATATATATGTCCTTAACAATGTCTAAAGATATTCTAAAGCAACGAACAACAAATATCGAACTAAAACGTTACTGCGTTGAATTATTAGAGAATTCCGGTTCGTTGAAGTACACGAGAGACGTACTTCAAGAACTGAACAAGAAGATGAGGCTCGAAATTGAACATTTAGGAGGCAATCCGCTTCTACTGAAGTTAGTGGACGGATATAAGATACCAAACTCACACGCTGCGGGCCCAAAAAATGAAATTAAGAATTAAGATTATATATTTCTCAGTTTACACTTGAGGTTAAATTCCACAATAATTATATGTAAATGTAGGTATGTAACTATGACATTTTAATTTTCGAATGCATAGTTTAATGTCCGTTGAGGACAGTATTTAAAACGCGCGGGATGTCTGTCTTTCTTTTAACAAAAGTGTTTTACTCAGCATTTTACTACATGTATTTGCACATACCTATATTGATAATAAATGCAAATATACAATATAAATAATTTCTCAAGAAATGTTGACCAATGTTAAATTCTTGTCGGTAGTGAGTTGGCAATTTCAGACTGCATATATGTATTTCTTTGTTATATAAAACGAGGGAGTGGTATAATATACAAGGTGTTCAAAAAAAAAAGGTCAAATATTCCACCCACGTGTAGTACTCATCAAAAGAAGCAAAAAAGTCTTCGGCAACATAGGTTCGCGACGCGATATTTTTCGTTAAAAAATCTTGTATCTATTTAACTATTAGCGCGTTTATGTATATTATACTTTTTCCATAGTGCTATCAATCTTCGGCTTCGTTATCGAAGTAAGTAACTTGGAAAATTGATCAAACACTAGAAATCGTATTTCGTTTTTACAAGGTACATTTTAATTTATAGAATAGATATTTATAAATAATAATTAGAATAGGTTTTTACGTAAAGTTGAAACATTTATTTGTGACTATAAACAATAAGATTCAATCTTTTATATTTGTTGACGTTATATTCGTTTTGTGGAAGGAGTAGATAGACCAGAACACAATATTTTGACTTTAGAAAAAGTCTCGTTTATTGATCTCGCACATCGATCCACACACATTGTCAGCCGGCTAACAACAGCCAGTCATACCGCTGAGAAAGCGGAAGAAGAAGAGGGGAGAGTACTGGAGTCAAGCGAGCTTAAATGGCGCGAAATTCAAATACTCCAACACTCCCTCCCGAGTTTGACTTCAGTATTCCGTTTATAACACAAACATGGTTTCATAACGTCGTTTACTACATAACTATATAGATATATATGGCAATATGTGAACTCTTAATCTAGGTTACAGAACAATAATCTTTGGCGTTAACATATAAAATTATATAATGTGATATATCAACTACTTTATTCAAATAAACTTAAACTACGCTTTATCTTAGAACTTTAGCGTTATCCTTAAATTTTCAGTCTTTTTACTGTCATAAACTAAATACTTTGTTCATACTGTCCTCCTCTCGTTCATCCCGTTGTTATCTTTGATTCATCGGCTTCCTAAAATTTAAAATTACCAATACCAGTCGTTATTATATCATCCTTTTCTTTATCATTCATACAGTCATCAATTTAATCAATCTGATCGAACAATCATAAATAAAAAATTAATCAGTCTAACAATCGTAATTTAAGATTTTATTCCGTAATTGAACGTGGGTTTCAGAACACAAAGGTTTTGTCATTATGTCAGCCCATTGATTTTTCGTAGAGACCCACTCAATAACAATACGGTCGTATTTAGTACATTCTTTTACATAGTCCTGGTGTATCTCTGTCATGTGTCTCAGTCTATTTCCGCCACTAGTCTGTGCACAAATAGTTGCTGCTTTATTGTCGCATCGAAGTATAGCAGGGAGTAAACTGCTATCAGATATACGCATTATAGATTTGTTAATGGCAATTATTTCCTGGCAAGCTTGACTCATTGCCACATACTCAGCTTTACAGGTAGAAAGGGCAACATAACTTTGTTTATTTGCACGCCAAGATATTGTATCTCCAAAAAGTCGTATTATAAAGCCACAAGTAGAAATTGATGATTTGCAATCGGCAAAACTAGCATCAGAATAAGCTAACAAGTCGTTCCGTCGTCCTAAGTAATTTAGACCAACAGTTTTCGTACCTTTCAAATATCTAAATACTCTTTTAACCATGTTCCACTCGTTTTCAGTTGGGTCGATTTGATGTCTGCTCAGAACATTCACCGCATATGCAATATCTGGACGAGTAGCACCAGCCAAATATAAAAGACTACCAATAGCCTCTCTGTACGGGATATCAAGAGTGTCTTCTTTTAAATCGTTGTCTTCATCGTGTTCGCGCTGTCGTCTTTCACGATTCGCGACTTGTCGTGTTATCATTGGGGTGTTTTGTGGGAACTCATTATCGAAGCCGAATTTCATCAAAATTTTATCGATATACCTTTCCTGAGTGATCGTCATGACTCTCGTTTCCCTATCTCTTCGGATGTTCATACCTAGAAAATTCTTTGGCTCTCCCAAGTCAGTCATTTCAAATGAATTCATTAGTTCGATCTTTACTTCCACTAGTTTCTTACTGTCGTTACTTGCCAATAACATATCGTCCACGTATAAAAGTAAAATGACTCTGTATTTTCCCGAACTCCACGTAAACAAGCAAGGATCATAATCATCATTTACCAACTCTACAGAATTTGCCACCTCGGTAAACCTCTTGTTCCATCTTTTAGGACTGATTCGTAACCCATAAAGAGCTTTGTTAAGTTTGCACACTTTAGACCCTTGTATTTTATCTGGAATTTCCATTCCGTCTGGAATTTCCATGTACACATCGTCTTCTATCGTACCGTTAAGAAAGGCAGTCTTTACGTCTAATTGGCATACATCAAGATCATGATAATTTATTATTGCCAGTACCGTTCGTACAAGTGTCAGTCTAGAAACTGGTGCGTACGTTTCTTTCAAGTCATATGAGTTTGTATCTTTAAATCCTCGTATTACTAACCTTGCTTTGTATTTGAGAGTTCCAAAACTGTCGTTCTTTCGTTTGAACACCCATTTTGAATCTATGATATTTGGCCTTCTACCATCATTTCCGACCTTTGGGCGATCTACCAAAGACCAAACTTTATTTTTCTCCATGGATTTCAACTCATCGTTAATTGCCTTGATCCACTCGTTTTTCTCTTCAGACTGTATGGCTTGTTTGAATGTTTGAGGATCGTTATTGATATTTGCGTGTAGGCAATGTAATATTTCATCGTCTTGGATGTCTTTTGTTTTAGCAAATTCTTCCTCTAGAGTTGGAAACTCATATTCTTTCGAAACTGTCGTAGCTTCTGTAAGCTTAATAAAACTCGTATCAATAATTTTTCGACTTCGAGTAGCATAAGGCTCTCGTGTCATTGGTTGTACTAATTTTTGTTTCTTGATTGTTTTATCAGTACTTTCTTCCTCTGTTTTTAACTGCCGTTTCCGGGGTCTGCCTCGTTTCCTCTTTTGTTCTCCCTCCGTTTCCAACGTTACACTGTCGTTCTTCTCTACTCTGATTACGTCATTTTCCTTAAATTGTGTACACTCTTCGTTTGTCGACTGAATTGTTTCAGGAAAAGGCCAGTTTTGAATTGAATCCTTTTTATACTTATCTCCGTATACAATTTTTTCATTAAATCTGACGTTTCTGGGTTCGAAAAATTTTCCCGATTCCGGGTTCAAAAATACATAGCTGGAATGAGTATACCCTACCAAAACTCCTCGTACTGCTTGTGCCGAAAACTTGGAGTCTGGTTTTCTCGTCACTGACCAATAAGCCAAACAGCCAAATCGTTTGATTTGATTTACATCATAACGAAAGTCTGGTGCAAACTTTTCAAGAGGGGCTATAAAGCCAATTGATTTATGAGGGGTTCGATTATACACATAAATAGCTGCTCCCAAGGCCAAATCCCACATATTTGATGGAAGCTTTGAATCGAACATAATGGATCTTATCCTTTTCTGTAAAGTTTGATTAAACCTCTCAGATATTTCATTATGCTGTGGAGTATCCGGACAAGCAGGTTGACTTTCTATTCCTTCGCGAATTAACACATCGTTTGTATAACCTCCCATGTATTCTGTTCCTTGATTTGATCTTAGGTAGCAGATCTTCTCGTCTTTGCCAAGCAAGTTTCGCGAACTCTTGATAAACCGTTCCAAACAATAGCCAGTTTCATCTTTCGTTTTCATTGGGTACGCTAGAGCCATACGTGAAAAATCATCGATAAATACAGAAATGTATTGATACCCATAAGGATGAGTAGACGGAGAGATTTTACCCATCACATCTGAATGTATAATTTGTAACGGTCGCGTTGCTCTATTTCTTTCGCTTCGAAAAGGCAATTTTGATAGTTTAGTAAGTGCGCATATTTCACATTCGAGTAGACTGTCGTCAAAAATTACGGATTGCAGATCCTTGTTATTTTTCCATAAACTTTGCAACTTACGCAGGTAATTGACTGACGCGTGACCCATTCGTACGTGCCAAAGCATCGCTTTATTTGTTTTGATTAAATCGCTATATGACTTAAATAAAGGGGAATCACTTTCAAGCAATTCAATCGTCGGCAAATCGTCCAAATTAGTTATTTTTCTTTTCGTAATTAATGTATCAAAATCTGAAAATATATGATTATCGACTGTATTATTTTCATTTGTAGTCACTACGGGCCCTTCAACCGAAGTTTTACTGATATTATTATCGCTTATTCGTTTATCATTAACTGTAGAGTCATGATTTTTGCACTCATTATCAACTGTCGATTCTTTAGACTCGGTAATTTTTATCTCGTTAATTTGATTCGAATCCCGTTCCACCGCATTCGCGTCAAAAGCAATCGCATTAAACAAATCGCATCGTTCCTTTGAATCCTTCTTATCGATTTGAAACTCAATCAACCAATAGGGGCTCTCGTACACGTCCGTAGCAAATACTTTATTTGTTTTAGGGTCAAATATGTTCACGCACTTATCGTCTAGATAGGTTGTCAAACCCGCTTCTGCAAAGCGTCGTAACGAAAGTAAATTCTCCGAAAGTGACTCAGTATAAATAGTATTATCCAGTTTAAGTGATTTCTTATTGTCCATATTTGAAATTAAACTCACCGTGCCTTTGCCTTCAGCAATTAGATCTGCCTTGCTATCTTTATTGGCACATTTAATCACACCGGATCCTGTATTTTTAAAAGAACTAAAAATTTCCTTTGAATTCGTAAGATGCTCGGTTGCACCAGAATCCACGATAAATGACACGTATCTATCATTTTGATTACCGTCGTCTTTCGGAGAACTTTTACTGTCTTTTGTAATATGAATACAGCCAGTGTGCGAAAAAGACTGATCTTGATTATCAGACTGACATTTAAAACAAAAAACAGATGCAACGTTGTTCGATTCACACATACCTGGATTATTATTTTGTTGGTGATTTGCAAAGTGAATTTTCGGGGTTTCGCTTGTTCCAGTTCGAGATTGGTTTTGCTGATTATTCGTGTTGTCTTTCTTATTCTTGGAGTGTTTTGGAGCATTACTGTCGTTCTCTTTATTCCACTGTCGTTTACCGTCGTCACGAGCTTGTTTAAAAGACTGTGAGTTACGATTGTATCTATTCCCTCTAGCCTTAAAGAAACGTTTGTTTCTGGCATGCAAACGACTGTAGAATTTATTGTTTTGATTATTATTTACATTTCGTTTACCTTTATAGCCACCTCTGCCTGAACCATTTCCCTGCCTGGACACTCGCTGAGGACACTCGTATGCTTTGTGGGTAGTAAATCGTTGGCATTCGTAACATTTACGCAATCCTTGACCCTTTCGAGGGCACTCGTTCTTCATATGACCGTAGTCATCGCATTCATAACATCTTTCGTTAACCCACTTCGTTTGCTGTTTTGTGTTAACTAAAGAGGCAGAACCCATCGTGCTGTTTTTTGTACCTGGATGATTACTCGTCGTTGTTTGAACACGATTAGCTTCAGCCTGAAGTAAAAATGATTTTAGCAAATCATAGGTCAAACCCTTGCCTGTTTGGTTTTTCGTTATAAACTCGACTGATTGAACTTCCGGCACTTGATTCATAATTGCATTATACAAAGCATCACGTTTCTCATCATTGGACAAAGGAGTTGAACCCTGAATTGACTCATAATTGTGTACTATTTCTTCGAAACGATCCATGAATTGCATTGCAGTTTCGCGATTCGCATTATACTGAATCGAATATAATTGTTTTCGGACGCTTACACTCGTTACATTGACTTCACATCGTTTAAACTCTTTCAATTTATTTAACATTTCAACTGGATCCTTAATTTGCAAGATTTTTGTATGATAAAATTTATCGACTCTATTTATGAGAATGTCGCGAACTTTAAACCTGTGTTTTTCTTTCAAATTATCATTCAAACCTTCCGGTGGAGCAACTGTCTTATCAATAACATACATTAAATCAATAGTACGCAATTCCGATGCCAAAAACTCATAGAAGTGTTCATATTTTACCCGCGGTTCTAATTTATAGTCATGTTTCGTACCACTGTCTTTACCAATTAATTGAATTTTGATCGCTTCTGTTACCTGATTCGCAAAACCGTGAGAATCTATTGGAGCAGTACTCAAGCCAGTCGTGTTGTTAGTTACTCCAGTCTTTGCTTCAGCATGCTCGGATTGCCCATCCTCTACTAATTTTTGATTGCTGTCGTTCAATGTACTCGTCGTCTTTGTGAGTGTCCGAGGTCCAGTCGTAATTTTGCTATTAAGAGAAAGAGTCACAATAGACTCAATTCTTGGTTTCTTGGCCCTCTCGTCATCTAGCTTGCGCTGTCTAAGCCATAGTTTGAGATTATCTTGCATTTTGGAATGCAAGTTTATCGTTGCGCTCATCATACGCTCCAGATGTTGGATTTTATTATCAAGCCTTCCTTCAAGATTAACCATCTTTTCGCTCTGACTGTTGTCCATCTGCATCGGTTTTTCTGAGGTTTGTTCCTTATACTGGTTATTTTCCTGTTCAACACTGTCGTTCGAGTCTTTACGATGATCCTCATTTTCTCCGGGACCGCCCTCTGTTGCTTCTGGCGACACACCCCTGGCTATGTCATCACCTAAATTATGAGTCATCCGAGGCGGTATGTTTTCTATCTCAGTGTCCACTGTCTTGTCTGTTGTTCCACCATCTGGATCAGCCAAAAGCCTTTCTTCATCACTATCAGTGATGTTATCACTATCCACCTTAGCCTCAGATATTTTACCGCTTTTGGCGTCGCCGCCGTCTGGTTTATGCTTCTGTTTTGCACTTGCAAGCTCAGCTCTTAAATTCTCCCACTCGTCTTTCAGAGTTTTTCGGCCTTAAATAAAATTTACATTCGTTAACTTCTCGTTTTAGAATTGTCATTTATCTTTCAACTTAAAAAGATAATAACTGTATCGATTTAATAATTTCGACACATAAGTGCACAAAAGCCCGCCCTCAAGCCACTCAGACTGAACACAAGCCAGAGTGACTCAGAGCAGATTTGCTCTTTCACACCCGTTACTCCCGTGTGTTTCCGAGACAAACCTAGCTGCTCCAGTCTTCAGAAATGAACACAATTTCATTCGACTAGAACAACTCAGACAAACGGATTCATGTGTCCTTCATTGTAAACTTTTCCAAACATAAACCATCGTTACCAGTCCTTCGTTGATGTTGTCAAAATAACAGTCGTTAACAGTCGTTACACAATCATAAGCAATAAGAAAATTGAAAATAAGAAGTACGTACTCAAATTTATTGTTTCACCAGACGAGAAAGTCACAGTGAAAAACGCTTCGTCTATCTTGACTGCCACTTCCATATCTTCAAATGTCTCAATGAGCAATGCACGTCTGCATCGCTCCACCACTTTCTGAACCGTCGACATAATTTATTAGAGGTTAACCTCTTGTTATTTGACAGCTATCTTTTGAGGTGAGAGTAACCTGCAACACATCGATACAACTATACCGGTAATCGTTTAATGCCACTCGTAGCGCCATCTATTGACAGCGAGTCTTCGGCCTCGTTTTCACGCACTCAACATGGCGTCACCATCAAGGCTCATCTATCAAACAATCATATAAACAACGGGTGCATTCGGGGAGCACGCTATTAGCACAATTATCGTCCAAAACCGTTCGAGGAGACGCTTTGTGGCGCTATAATATACGATGATGACGTCACTCTAAAGGCAGCGTGACGTCATCACTCGCGCTATTTTCGCTATTATTTTCGAGGTGAGGCACGAAATGCTATTGCCGCTTATTCTCTCCTCGAACACTTGATTGCGTATAGGGGCTGCTTTCAGAATACTGCAGATAACGAAACGTAACCAATGTCAATTCCAACAATGGACCAAGGACCAAGTGAAGTTGAAATTAATCTGTTTGATGAAGAAAATGGAATAAATTATTCTATCAAATTGTCTCCAGAAGATGCTGCGCGTGCAAAGAATGGTAAATAATTGATGATACAGGTTATGTAGATAGTATTCTATTTGCTGTGTAATTATGATCAAATAAAAGTTGTAGGTAAAATAATAGCATAAAACTCAATAAATAAAGTTAAAATAAAAAACTCGTTTGTTATTCACACTTGGCACTAGCACAACTCGCATCATTGGCCATATTGCAATTTTATTCTAAAGTTGCGTTCGGGGAGCTTGCTATCGCTATCGCGCTATTGGCTCCCCGAACGTAGTTTATAGCGTTTGCATTTATAGCGTTAATAGCGTCTCCCCGAATGCACCCAACACTACACACGCCGTCATATCCGCCATTGCCTACAAGGCACTTTATGCATACTTCCAAATTTGCAGAAATTAACCACAGCAAAAATATCAGAGTCTCTCTACCCTCATCGTTCCAGGAGACATACACAAGGAACAACAACTCATTCTCACATTACCTTAGGGGAGACCGGGGCAAATCGGTCAACGGGGTAAAAGTGTCAAATCAAATATCTCGGAACCTGTATATTGTGCGAACTCGCCATTAACATTGTAAACGCGTCTTATGGTACCCATGTGACCAACGGAGTTTCGGCAGATTACCTGCCGTGTTATGATTTTTACGAGGGCAAACGTGTTTTCGAAAGGTGAAAGTTAAATTTTCTGCGCGTGGAAATTGTGTAATATCTACAATAATATTTGCTCTCCAAATCTCCAGGTACGTGATTATAAAGAGTAATGCATGCTGAACACGAATCCAGTGTAGTTTTTTCATTATCGTTTATGTCTAATATTTCGTGGGCGATGAAACTTGAAACTTGTGTTTGGGGCAAATCGGTCAGTAAGCACCCGGGGTGGACTTTTATAATATTGGCAAATTTTATAATTTTATTATATTTTTCAGTCTTTTCTACCCCTATTTCATATATTTTTCTTTAATATTTGCTTGATTAGTTCTTGAGTTATAGAATCCGTACACACACACAAAAACACAAAATAATAAAATTTTTTAAAACTAATTAATAAATGTTTACATTTTTCTATTACCAAATAATTAATAAAATGTATCCTATCAGTTTTCATAATCGAAATTATGAATTTATGGAGTGACAGTTTTACCCCGGCATTTTTGAGATTTCAATTTTTCCACCGTTGTCGTTTTTGCTCTATACCGGTTAAACAAAGCGACGTAGACAAAAATTTCCTACATAAATTTTGTAGCTAAAGGTTCACTCTTAAAAATGGTATACCACATTTAACTAAAATTATTTATTTTGTTGTTAAAAGTCGGCACCGAAAAAAACCTGACCGATTTGCCCCGGTCTCCCCTACTTTCCAAAACCGGCACAAGGCCTCGTCGATCAGAACTTCCAGTCCTTCTCCTCCTTCTATTTTTTCTTTTCTTCTTCCAAACAATTATCTAGGCGCAGTGGAAGCGTGCTAGGCTCATAACCTGTTGACGTTATATTCGTTTTGTGGAAGGAGTAGATAGACCAGAACACAATATTTTGTCTTCAGAAAAAGTCTCATTTATTGATCTCGCACATCGATCCACACACATCGTCAGCCGGCTAACAACAGCCAGTCATACCGCTGAGAAAGCGGAAGAAGAAGAGGGGAGAGTACTGGAGTCAAGCGAGCTTAAATGGCGCGAAATTCAAATACTCCAACAATATTTTTAGATTGTCTATATTAATTTTCTCTTTAGATAATAAATATATGTTGTGCAATAACAACATCACTAAATATATATGTTACTTGTTTTATTTGCAAGTCCTTATTTATCGCCACATACCTCTTTATCGCAGCTTCTTGCGACAGCACTAATACTATGAAAAAATTTCTCGATTAATATTTTTGCAAAAATTCTATTTTTTTAAGTATGTATTTAAAAATAAGTTTTTTTTATTGTGGTTTTTCTATATAAATAAATTCACCGAGTAAAAAGCTTTTAGAAAGTATTTATTAGCAATTTTATATATTGACAATTTAATAGCATAACGAATGATTTATAAGGAAATTTTACTGCTGTTTTGTACGTGTCATGCAATTATATATTATATATTTATATCTATTATTTTTTGAGAGACAACATATATAGAAAATTATACTTATATTGTAGATTATTATACGTAACTAACAGGTGTCTATCTAAGAAAAATATTCGCGTACATTCATTCCTTCACGTGCACGCATAGAGATATGATATCTCGCATCGTTCTTTTTATTTCGCAGATTTGTAAATCAATAAATTTAATCTCTCTCTCTCTCTTTATCTTTTAGCGCTTGAGAGGATGTCATCCTAGAGCGCGCAATAAATTAAGATTCTCTCTCTCTCTCTCTCTCTCTCATCTTGTTTTTATTCTTAAATTTACAGAATTTCCCACGATGATACTCTCTCAATTTACACCATTTTAAAAGGCATTATTCGGCCTTGCACATTTCTCGCATTCGTTCTTGCGGCATACACAATCAGGTGCTCAATTGACACTTCTTGATACGCGACGAGATCGAGTCGAGGTCCATTGTCAAGGACTAAGACAGCGTGGCGATTTGACACGTCCTCTGTTCAAGCTCGCTATCCTTGTCGGATTTGCTGGCCCAGGAGGACCGTCGCTCGTGTCATATCTCACCGTCGCTGTCCCCGGGACAGCGTCCTGATCCTGACACGCCGTCATCGAGAACCTCCGTCACCTAGTGAAACAGACAGATGATGGATAGGGGCGATCGAGAAAAAGTATGATATCTCGTATAATATTTAATAGTACGCAATAAATCGATATTTCGTGAGAAAGAAACCAAGAGACTGAAATCAAAATTAATTCACGAACTTCTAGCGAGATTTTTCAATCGCTAACCTCGAGAACACTCACCAAAACTTCCTCGAATCGGTCGTAATTCTCGTGCCTGGAGTTCAAGAGGCTCTCGCCTACCGAGTCGGTGCCGGCGCCCGATTGGCAAAGATCTCGTCGTCCTAGCGCGCTCGATGCAATATGCAGCAAGGACAGTACCGCCAACAGGCCGGCTGCAAGCATATATATCTGTCAGGAACTCACGGAAATAGAGTTGGAGTTGAGTCCTTACCTGCGACGTAGGACAGCCAAAGTCTGTTGGGTCGCCAAGCCAGGATGCAGGACAACGGTAGGTAAAACAACGCCCTTCGCCAGCCCCGCGTGGCCGCCAGAACGCTGGACCAGCAACACGAGCAGAGAGAATCCTCATTTCTGAGAAAATAAAACGTCAGAACATATCATCGTTCTCTCGTAAAAAAGGATCTGCGAGATTAAAAGAATTATTTTCTAGAGAACAGGCGCGTTTTAAATAGAGAATTTAAATAATTTGATATATCTAAAACCTTCTTTTATCCGTGAATTAAACGAATAGTGAATAAATTTTTTTAAATGAATTAATATTATTCCACTGTTTTAAGATTATTTCAACTTTCTAGACGGTTTAAAACTATTCCAATTTTATTTTAATTTGATCTAATTGCATATTGAGAATCGAATCGATTTGAGACTATTCTTATCATATTCTTTCTACTTGCCAATTTAGTTGACATGTTAGTTGCGCTTCTTCAGAGTAAGTTACGTAAGAGTTTAGTATTATTTACATAACTTCGGCGAGCGAGATGTTCACTGAAGTTATGTAAATCAGATAGTTCGTACAAAATCGTAAAAGTATTTATGTGAGTTATCTGACATTCGCGGAACTGGAGGATTAATTGCCTGATTTACATTAGATAAACAGAACTTTTGCGAGAACGACGTCTTCTGCTGAATTCCGCAGGCGAGCAATCCAGCGTTTAGTTTTGATTATGACCCTATCAATTCCTACTTAAGTTTCCTTCCTAAAGAGGCGGAGCGGTAAGACAATTTTTCTATCGGTACACAACTTTCGAATACTCTTGCAGAGTACGTCCTTTACGGAGATTAACAAATTGAATTTCTATAAATGTGCAAAAGAAAAAATCAAAATAAAAGTTCAATTTGTCGAGCAGAGTCCTGCAAATGCAGTTTTACTCTACGTACTCTTTATATATATTTTCCGGCCAATGTAATACACGAGAACGCGTTTGTCTAACTAAAGTGTATTATGTTAACGTGCGGCAGTTGCGTTCGCAATGCGATGTTAGCGGAAATCGTCGCGGAAATCGTGTCGAGGGAAAAATTGCCGGGAGGCGATTTGCCCGCAGCCTCCGAGATTATTGGGGAAATCTCCGCGGGAGATAATTATCACGTGCGTTTCGGAGCTAATTTACAAAATTAGCCGTCGCGGCACACGGCATACGTAAACTCGCCTAATCAGCTCGCGGAGGATTAATATACGTCATTATGCCGGTGATGAAAACGAGGAAGCAGGATAATCATCTTTGCGCAACGTGCGGGTCTCATTGTCGCGTACAAGGACAAAACCTGTCTCATGTCTTCAAAGGTGGTCGAGAAAATCGACACGATCAATTGAGAGAGAAACGTTAATTCGTCTATTCAATATTCCTTCAACAATTAACTCGCTGAAATATATCTTAATTGAATTACCCTCGATGGAAAGAGAGGGAGGGAGAGAGGGTGAAAGAGAGAGATCTGACGGATCTTCATCCCCGCGATAAAACGGATATAAAAGAAGCTGTCTCCCGTAGAAATCCGCTTCTCCGCAAAGCGATGTTATCTCTCCCTCTCGATCATCTCCGCGTAGATCGGAGTGATCGATTGCCCTGACCGGCAGTTTTAATGGCACCGTCGTCGGAGACATAAACTTCCGCGGATAGCGTCGATCCCGAACGGATCGCCAGGCTAAGTTACTCGATAAAACCCGTGGACCCAGCAGAACTTCTTTTAATACTTCCTCCTACTATAGTTTCCGAAGAATGCTGGCGACGTCGTCCCATTGGCCGCCGTCTCACCCTGATCGATATGAGCAACGTAAATGATAAAAACTTGCTGATAACCCGCGCGACAATCAAGGCCAAATTTTTACCGAAAGACTTGATAAAATTTATCGCTACGATATTAACTATCACGGGAAGATGTAAAACAGAAAATACAAGGCCGGAGGTGTCTGGATGAATTAATCGAGCAAGCTCGCGGCACACACGCGGGAACGGGATAATCAGCTTGTTAATTAATTATTGTATATCTCCGCAATTAACTTCGAAGGCGCGGGGAAGTTTCCATCTTCATTCTAAGTTTTGCGTGACGCATTTATCTGGCTTAAAGATGACTACCACCGTCGCTTCACCATGCACCATCCTCTCACCTCGCATCCGTGAAGCGTTATCCAGTTGCCGGTAGTCTACCGTGCACTTTCCTCGCCGCGTTCCTCTTGCGGCGGGAAATGCGGGGAAAACTGGGGCGAACTTCCGACCTGCTTGGTAATTGCCGGGCTGGCTTTGCGTCACTTCTTTTCCGTGTTATCCTGTTCGGACCTCGAACGGGGGGGGTAATTCCCCGGGGCCCCGTCAACTCTCCCGCCCGTGTCCGAGCATATTGTTTCCGATATACATGCACGGACCAATTTCGGTCAATTTGCAAAGTCACAGTACACTCGCGTTACCTCCGTACACGAACATTACACCGAGACGCTTATACATATATTAACATCTGACCGCTTAATTTTCACGTATTTTATAAATACACAATTATGTTCAATTTGAGAACTTGCCATTCACGGTCCGGAATTTTGGTAGCCTAATCATAATATTCTGTGAATTTTGTATACTTTTACCAAACTCATTATCAGTAAATAACTGCCCGTCGATTTTTTGTCAGCCTTTAAAACACAGCTCTTTGTTGGAACAGTGAATCCGCATGTTTAAATCGATTAATTTTTTAATGCTAATAAGCACCCTTATTAAATTACTGCGCAAAGAATTTATTGCGAAAAATATATATCCTCCCAGCATTCCCAGCCAAATTAAGGTTTGAACCTCATAGTTGATTTACTGTTCCAACAAAGAGCTGTTTTAAAAACCGATAAAAAATTGGCGCTCATCAATTTATCGAGCTTGGAAAAAGTTTCTCTAATTGATTGTATATTACATCGGTTCTGCTTCACTTATTATTGTTCATAATTATTTTATTTCTTATATACTGGTCCACAAACAAAATTAACGACAATAATTTTAAGAGTAGGGGAGAGTGGAAGAATTGCGAACATCTAAGGGAAAAGTAAAATAAAGCCGACGAATATTTATCAATTATAAAAGTCTTTATTTTAAATAATACTCCAGTTATTTGGCTTTAAATTACAATAACTAATATTTATAAAAATAAAGCTTTTAAAAATCGACCCAACTGGCCATATTTATTTTTAATGCATTTATTTTAAATGCACAACGTTTTGGCCATGGGTTTTGGCCCTTCTCAAGTGACAGTTTTAAGTCTAACAAATTATTACATTGGTAATGTGTCTGAAATAAACCGCTCTAATTACAAAAAGACACAGAAAATTTAAACGTTATTTACGATAGAATTATAAGGACCACGTAGCTCTCTGACCTTTGTTTATTATTTTATTTCTCCTTGGGACAACATTCTGACATTAATGTTTTACTTCCGTAACGCTTTTTAACTCTGAACATTCTGCGGTGAGTCATGTAGTGATACGGACGTGCCTCTCAGCACGGTTTTCTTGATTATCTCTATGTCCGTACTAAAGTTGCTTAATATTTGACGCGCAAACTCGTAAGAATCTTATTTTACTTTTAATTTTATTTTTATTGCATGTCTTTTTATTGTATATTTTGTAATTAGAGCGGTTTATTTCAGACACATTACCTAATGTAATAGTTTGTTAGACTTAAAACTGTCACTTGAGAAGGGCCAAAACCCATGGCCAAAACGTTGTGCATTTAAAAATAAATATGGCCAGATCGGTCGATTTTTAAAAGCTTTATTTTTTAATTATTGGCTGGCGACGTGAAGTTCCAATTTCTTTAATATTTATAGATTATCAACATACGACAATTTTAAACAAAAAGCAAAACCTTACCATTGGGAGTTACCCGCCGCACGCGGGGCAATGCCGAATCGTAGCTGATGGGGTAACAAACGGGTTTTGCTTATTGTTTAAAATTATAATTTAGATTAATTTTGAATATAACGCCCCCCTTCCCTGATTCCTTTAAAATTTTAAAATTTGGTGTATTTTGGGTCGTAAAAAAGATTCTGAGAAGGAAAATTGTCGCTCATGTTCCGTTTGTTTATAATTAATATTTAAAATATCACGATGTCAGTAAAAAAAAATGATAATTTACGAATATAATTAGATTATATTATATGTTTTATTTCCTTCTATTACTTTACATAATTATATATTTTAAAATTATAATCTTGGTTAAAGCACAAAATAGTAGAAATACAGAGTAAGTATTCTCTGCTTTAACTAAAAGCACACACTGTTGTCTGCTTTAACTGTTGACTTATTAATGACTAGCTGGTTACCCGGGCTTCGCCCCGGAGGACTTCTCGCCCCATTGTAGACATGAGTTAGTACATAGACAACAGAGGAAATGAACAATACGGTGAAGAAATTTAAATCTGAAGCAATAGAATTGGAGGCAAAAGTACGAACAAACACTAACATAATTTTAATTTATTTTTATTATGTCATGAGATAATATTGTTCATTACAATCAAACGAAAGTTTATTGGAGTCAAAATCGATTTAAAATAATTAAATACCGTAACAAAGCACGGGTATTAGGCTAGTAACAAATACAAAAATAAACGCTTGATGATAATTTATTCAACACTATCATTAGGAATCTGAAAGATTTCAGCCATTGCATCAAAGAATGCGGTAATCCGAATGTCAAAATTATATTTGACGATGTATGAACGAAGAAAAGTTATTTAAAGCAGCGAATCGTTTGTATATTGAACAGTCTTTTTATTATAGCAGAGAATGTGCTGTACAGATATTAAGCGTCGAAGTTAACGAAACAGAAATAATTTGTTAAAGCGGAGAATATTTGGTATATGAAAAGTACATATTTATATGTACGATGAATAGTTGTTATATAAATATTTACTTTTTATATACCAACTATTCTTTGCTTTAACAAATTATTTCTGCTTTGTTAACTTCGACGCTTAATATCTGTAGCAGAAATAATTTGTTAAAGCAGAGAATAGTTGGTATATGAAAAGTATGCTTTGTAAGTTAAAGCGAGGTCCACTCTGTACAGGGTTGGGAGGGAGGATGCGAAGGGGGCCGCGATGGCAAACACAGCAAACGGAGAACGACGTTTCTTAATTGTAAATTTTCAGCTTCGAGTTTTGCATCGCAATATCTCCGCTTGTAGGGCACGTAGCGGAAAAATAAAAACACTCTTATTATACGAATTTGGTCCAAGTTATCCATTAAGCCTAGTTGGAACTTAATCCGTTCGCTAGTTATCGAGATCTCAAAATTACGGGTACTCGCAAGTCGTTGCGTCGCGTTAATAGAGCCACGGCGGTCTCGCTCCGCGCGTACTTGGCGCGAGACACTACCGTGTTTCTTGATTACTTTGATTTTTCCAAGGTAAAGATATTACTTGGATTTTTTCAAGGTAGATTATCAACATAAATTATAATTTTAAACAATAAGCAAAACCCGTTCGTAATTACCCCAGCTACGATTCGGCATTGCCCCGCGTGCGGCGGGTAACTCCAAATGGCAAAGTTTTGCTTTTTGTTTAAAATTGTTTACGTTAAAAATTTATAAATATTATTGTAATTTAAAACCAAATAACTGGAATATTACTTAAAACAGATTTCTATAATTGATAAATAATCGTCGGCTTTATTTAACTTTTCCCTTAGATGTTCACTATTCTTCCACTTTCCCATACCCTTAAAATTATTTTTGTCAATAAATTTATTGTGGAATTAGGAAGCAAAAGTTACCTTCTTAAAAGTAATTGTTGGGCTGAGTATAAGAACCGAAAGAAAAATACATAGGAATTAATTCACAGGAGACACAAAGGGTTCTATAATTCACCCCTGAATCTAGATTTGCGCCATTAGAGGTTGATTAGGGGAAAATCCTGAATTATGTTTTTGAGCATTTGTATGGGTGACCTACGTAAGCAAGAACCAAGTCGATATCTAATCGGGCCTAAGAGATATTGACGAATCCGTGAAAATACATTTTACTCCTTCTCACTCTCTTAGGGATTGAACTTTTAAAAGTTTTTAGTGGGTGCTTACGTCATGAGAAAAATACACCCCTCGAATTTCATGCTTCTATGATCAGGGGTTTGGGCTGGGCGTTGATGAGTCAGTGAGTCAGTCAGTCAGTCAGTCAGGACATTTTCTTTTATATATATAGATAGATTTACCTAAATTATAATTTTAAACAATAAGCAAAACCCGTTTGTAATTACCCTAGCTACGATTCGGCATTGCCCCGCGTGCGGCGGGTAACTCCGAATGGCAAATAAATATTAATATTATTTATCGTAATTTAAAGCCAAATAACTGGCGAGTATCATTTAAAATGCAGACTTCTATAATTGATAAATAATCGTCGGCTTTATTTAACTTCTTTCTTAGATGTTCGAAATTCTTCCACTCTTCCCTACAACCCTTGAAATTATTTTTGTTAATAAATTCTTGTGGAATACGGAAGCAAAAGTTATTTTTTTAAAAGTAATTGTTGGGCCGAGTATAACAACCGAAAAAATATTATTAATTAATTAATTTACAGGAGATACGAAGAATTCTATAATTCACCCCTAAATTCAGATTTATCCCTTTAGAGGTTGATTAGGCCAAATCCTGAAATACGTTTCTGAGCATTTGTATGGGTGACCTTTGTAAGCAAGAACCAAGTCGATATCTCATCGGGCCTAAGAGATATTGACAAATCCGTGAAAATACATTTTAACCCTTTTCACACCCTTAAGGGCCGAATTTTTAAAAATCCCTTTTTAGTGGGTCATGAGAGGAATGCACCCCTCGAATTTCATGTTTCTAGGTTCAGGGGTTTGGGCTGGGCGTTGATGAGTCAGTGAGTCAGTCAGTCAGTCAGTCAGGACATTTTCTTTTATATATATAGATATAGATTTACCTAAATTATAATTTTAAACAATAAGCAAAACCCGTTTGTAATTACCTCAGCTACGATTCGGCATTGCTCCGCGTGCGGCGGGTAACTCCGAATGGCAAATAAATATTAATATTATTTATCGTAATTTAAAGCCAAATAACTGGAGTATCATTTAAAATGCAGACTTCTATAATTGATAAATAATCGTCGGCTTTATTTAACTTCTTTCTTAGATGTTCAAAATTCTTTCACTCTCCCCTACAACCCTTGAAATTATTTTTGTTAATAAATTCGTTGTGGAATACGGAAGCAAATGTTATTTTTTTTAAAGTAATTGTTGGGCCGAGTATAAGAACCGAACGAAAAATAAATAGGAATTAATTTACAGGAGATACGGAGGGTTCTATAATTCACCCCTAAATCCACATTTATCCCTTTAGAGGTTGATTAGGGCAAATCCCGAAATATGTTTTTGAGCATTTGTATGGGTGACCTTCGTAAGCAAAACCCAAATCGATATCTCATCGGGCCTAAGAGATATTGACGAATCCGTAAAAATATATTTTAACCCTTTTCACACCCTTAAGGGCCGAATTTTTTAAAAATCCCTTTTAGTGGGTGCTTACGTCATGAGAGGAATACACCCCTCGAATTTCAGGTTTCTAGGTTCAGGTGTTTGGGCTGGGCGTTGATGAGTCAGTCAGTCAGTCAGTCGGGACATTTGTCTTTATATATACCGTTCAGGGGTTTGGGCTGGGCGTTGATGAGTCAGTCAGTGAGTCAGTCGGGACATTTGTCTTTATATATATAGATTTTTCCATAAATTAGCGTTTCAATTATCATTTCCTTATACTTACCGACATCGTGATATTTTAAATATTAATTATAAACCAACGTAACACGAGCGACAATTTTTCTTCTCAGAATATTTTTTACAACCCAAAATACACCAAATTTATAATTTTTAACGAATCGGGAAGGGGGCGTTATATTGAAGATTTACTCAAATTGTTTTATTGTAGTTAATATTTCAATAATAGAAGTTTAATTGTGACTATGTAAAAAAAAAACAGATGATTCAAGTGATCTGTCAAGGCCTAAAAAGTTAAAAGTCTCTATTAAAAATCCGTGAACTTGCATAAAAGTTGCTTTCTCTATGAATACATTTTTTTTCAATGCCGGAGTAGCACGTCTTAGATTTTTTGGATAGTTGCAGATAAAGCAACTTTTTATGCGAGCTCACAGATTTTTTATAGAGATTTTTACTTTTTAAGACTCAGATGATCACTTGAATCATCTGTTCTTTTTGACATGGTCACGATAAACCTTCAATTGTTGCAATATTGTCTATATACAATAAAACAATTAAATAATAATATAAGATCTCTGTAGAAATTAAAAATATTATGAATATTTCTTTAAACAGCTCTACTTAAAGATACCGAGAAAATTGATTTGTGTCCGCGAGATTCATCCCAGGGTCTAATAAAAAATGTCATAACCTGTAGAATACATCAAATAGTAAAAAAAATATTTTTTTACCATAAGCTGTATTCACCTTTATCTTGTGGACGATACATTGTAGTGTAAAATAACGTTAACATAGTGGCAGAGCACTATAATGAGCGAAAATATTTTATTAGTTTACGTATCATAAAATGGGCTTAGGTGTACCATAGTAGGTATACCATATTAATATACGCAGACTAATAATAAATTTTGGCTTTATGGATCGAGTTTTTTCTTAACTAATTGTTATTTTTGATATTCCTAATGATCATACAATACAAAAGAATTGTTTTATGGAAATCGGGAGGGGGCGCAAAAACGGCCTTATTGACCCTCTCCTTTGGCGCCGACTGCAGTTTAAATTCAAGGTGACATACAATCGCTGATATATTAATGGATAAACATCCTGGCATATTTTCATCGTTGTGTTGTTTTCTTTTTTACACATCACAAAACCAATTTAAAAAAAACAACAGTTTATAAAATCAAAAATTGACTTAAGTAAGAACTGCTTCTCACATGGGCAGTTCTACGTGGCCTGCTTCAGGGTAAGTTCACCCAGCAGCCTGGTGATCCTAGCACCTGAGGGGAAAACCACCAATGTGATCTACAAAGAGGTCTTTAAGTAGAAAAAAAAGGTCGTATATATTCTTTGCGTTATTTTTTTTACTACAATCTACTCTTTTTTTATTTTTTTATCAAATGTTATATTTCGAATTTTACTTTATTGTTTTTCTACATTAAGACGCTTTGTTTTATTTAAATTTGTAACGATACGCCATTAGGGCATCGTTTTTAATCTGCCGACGGCCGTACATTGTTAGCTTGCGATATCGGGCCACCGGAAAAGCCCGACCGCCGCCGAGCGCTGTGGGACCGAGACCCACGATCTTGCCCCGCTCCAGGGTTACCCCGACGCGCGCGCAACGCCTGACAACCCCCACTGAACGCCGCCGGGGTATAAAACCAGGCTACCGAGCTGAAAACGCTGACTCGCTTCCCGGCCAACATCCGATCCGGATTGCTGGGAGCGTGCTCCACTCAGTCCTGATCCTAGACAAGCAGTAATCGTGGTCGAGAGCTCTCCGTCCACGAGCGAGTGCTCTCGTTGCTGCTTATCCTATGACGATTTCTATCCATACCTGCGAAGGCCTAGAAAACCGAGGTGGAGAGCTCTCCGTCTCGGTCGAGTGCTCTCGTCGCCGACGCCTCCTGTTATTTTCCTGGCCGAAATGGCCGATCCGTATATTCGTCGTAAAACCGAGAAGCCGCGTACCGCGACCGCTCCAAAGTCCGCGCGCCGTTTCGCTGATGATCCGCGCGTCGGAAGTAAACGTCCGGTCCGTCCGATAGATGACCGCGTCGTACCGTACCGATAAAACGAGACGTCGCTACCGCTAACGTCCCCGATCCCGCGTGCCGTATCGTGATGATCCACGCGTACCTGCCGATGTAACGTCCGGTTGTATGTGATTTTTAATTTACGCCATGGAACCTTGTAAAGTTCGTAAAAAATTTTAAGATTTAACGGATCTCCATTTATACCCGTGTAACTTTGTAAGGAAATTAGTAAAATTATTTTCTAATAATCAACCTAAAAAGTAGAGACTTCAAGCTTTAAAATGCTTTTTGGAACATCTAATTACGACCATTTTTGACGAAGTTATGCTCTCTTGAAATTTGCCTATTTTTCGAGGGCAGAATAGGTGATCCTCTAATTTTCTGGCGGAGTGTATTTAAGACCGTCTTAAGTACAATCTTATGATGTCATGAACCAATTACAGAGCCGTATTAGCGTCTTAAGACATTACTTAAGACGGTCTTGAAATAAGATCCGACTATGAAAAAAGTAAAAGTTTCTGTCTGTAAGAGACATCGTGTCGGTAAGATATTCTGTGTCTGTAAGAGACTACCCGCCGCACGCGGGGCAATTCCGTAGCTGAGGTAATTACAAACGGCTTTTGCTTATTGTTTAAAATTATAATTTGTGTTGATAATCTATAAATATTAATTATTGTAGTTTAGAGTAACTTTGGGTTTTAAAGTAACCAAATAGCTGGAGTATCATTTAAAATAAAGACTTCTATAGTTGATAAATAATCGTTGGCTTTATTTAACTTTTCCCTTAGATGTTCGCAATTCTTCCTCTCTCCCCTACCTTTAAAATTATTTTCGTTAATAAATTTATTGTGGAATAAGGAAGCAAAAGTTATTTTCTTAAAAACTTTTTTCTTTTTTACACATCACACAAAACCAATTATAGAAAAACAGAAACAATCTATAAAACGAAAAATGCTATATACACGGAAGTATTATAATTTCATTGGTTTTAAGTAACAAACATCTATAAATTTCAAATTCTATGCACAAATGTCTACAAAGAGGCGAAAGGTTTCCGGGGCAAAGCCCGGGTAACCAGCTAGTATATTTATTTATGTTTTTATATATTTTTATATGAAAAATTTTTTACCGGGAAATAATATCAAGAAATATACATATTACCGTCAGAAATGGCGAAGAAAATATTTGTCCATAATTTGGAAATTTGGGTAGTCCAATTATGTCAGAGGCAGTACAAAATAGACTAAGATTCTGGTTACTCCTAGCGACAGATCTCTTTTTCACAAATTGATAGATGAAGTCAACACTATCTTTTTCTCCTACGGATACTTTGCCGACATAGGGATACCGATTACAACTCTTGCAATATAAAGGTTGATTATGGAATGTCATATTTTCTCCCTAAAAAAACACAAAAAATATGGAGAATAATAATCCTTACTTTTGTAGCATATATGCTAAAATGCATTATAATATTATATTTATAATTATAGAGTGTAATAATTATATAATCCAAGTTTAACTTGCTTTTATTTATATTGCTAGTACTGAAATTTTTGTCTGCATGTGTACGTGACGTAAACTACAGATTTTTAGTACTAACAATGAATACTAGAACCTTGTAGAAAAAGATTTTAATTAACAAAACAAATCTTGTTATACAGAGAATATTCTAGTAACAAATTGTACTTATGTTATGGAATATTATGTACATACATAAAATTTAAAATATGTCAGTCAAACTTAAAAATTTCTTTACTATTGCGTTATTCTTTTATCTAACAGAATAAATTGTTAAAAAATAATGATAGTATATTTTTTAGATTTTGTTTTATATTTTCTATAACTTTTTATTTTTTAAAAAAAAAATAATTCTTAATATCTTTAGCTAACAATAAGTGTAATAAATTATGCACATTAAATATATATATTTACTAGACACCACAGACGCGCGCTTTGCGCGCGCTATTTAGCCTTGATACACACAACTGTCAAAATACACAATGCCAGTCATTCACGAAGTAAGCACAATGAAAGAACCAATCGGCATTGCGGAAAAGAAGCAACAATAAATTGATTTAACACGGCAATTTTACGAGAGGATATATGTTTTTATATGAAATTTTTTTTACCAGGTTCTGTTTCTTATAAAAAAGGAACTTTCTCTTTAAACTCTTAAAAGGATTTTTAATCCATGCAGATCATTAATCCTTAAACATCCCTTTAAACAGAAAATCCACCTCTTAATCAAATTATATGTACGCTGGACGAAGGTTGGACCGGGTTTGAACCACGGACCTTTCAGTTAATTCACAAGCGTCTTAATTTCATTGGGAAAAATTCGCTGGCACTCAGTACCTCCTAGTTTTTGAGTTTTTTGTCGGGATTACACGAAGCGCCACCAGTTTTTGCTAGTTTTGCACTCTCAATGGATTATGTCTAATGAACTCAGTTTTAAGAAAAAAGCGGGAAACGAGTAACGATTTAACAAAAGAGTGAAGTTTAACAAAAGTCTGTGTTATAGTGCAGAGAAATCCTAATTATAATTAAAAACTTACTAACCATACAAAAATGTTAAAATGTGATTTTCTGCAGAAATTCGCGTACTACCATGATTATCTTCTCTGCAATACGCTATATATACTTCGTTATTATAAAAATTTTTTCAACATGGAACAAGTATATTTTCACAACATGAACGGAAAGTTCGACTTTCTGTGCCTGTAGAGCGGGGCAAAAGTGGCCAATTTTACGCCAGGGCTTATTTTCCTCCCTAGGGAAGAAAATTAATGAAGTAGCGGGGGAAAAGTAAACACTTTCTCCCCTAGGGAAAGAAGTTGCTACTTTCTCCCCCGTATAGCGGGGGGAAAATGATCACTTTCTCCCCTAGAGAGGAAAGTTAACGACAGTATAATAACGACAGTATCGTCATCGTTAGGGTGAGATTTTATTTGTGCGATTTGTAGTGCGATAAAATTTTCGGACATTCCGATTGGCGCACGCAGCTGTCCGTGTTACTAACACAACCATAACAGCCAATCGGGAAATGATTATTACAACTTCAAAAATTACTTGTATTAAAACTATCGATTTAAAATTATGTTTTTTCTTAATAATATTACTGAATAATAAGATAGCTAATTGTACCTAATATTTATATAATATCTCTAAATAAAATCCCAAATTGTCAATCAGATTTAAGGGTCACTTCGACCAACGTCGCGAGTCGTGATTAATTTTAATCGACGATTAACTTAAGCAGCAATTTCGTCAGCAGCAAGACTTATAACTAATATGTCGCTTTTCTTATTTTTTAACCTATTTCTTTGTGATTTACTACATCGTGAATAAAAGCTTCTTTTAATATAACAAATCTTTCAATCGTTTTAAATCATCAATTAAAGTTAATCGGAGTTGATCAAAGTGACCCTTAGTGCATAAATTAAAATTACTTATTTTTTTTAAATTTTATTTTATTCAAATTTTAGTTTTGTAATGTGGGGGGCTTTACCTCCCACACCCCCCACCGGGGCTTCGCTTCTGGACCCCGCATCCCACTCTTTTTCTCCTTTTATTTAACGATACGCTCGTACAAATTGTATTAATCGAATACTGAACGCTCTACAGGCATTACAAAGTCGAACATTTCTATAAAGATGTTATGAAAAATATCGTGTGCACCACGGGGAGAAAACTTTTTCAAACTCGTGTGATTACCGCTTTCGCCTTCGGGTCGGACGGCAAACTTCACACTCGTCTAAAAAACGTAGCTTTCTCTCCTAGGTGTACAATACCTCGAAAAAATCGAAGTAATATATTTGTACCTCGAAAAAATCGAAGTAATATCTTTACCTCGAAAAAATCGAAGTAATATATTTGTACCTCGAAAAAATCGAAGTAATATCTTTACCTTGAAAAAATCGAAGTAGTTATCTTTGTACCTCGAAAAAATCCAAGTAATACCTTTATCTTAAAAAAATCGAAGTAATATATTTATTACAAAAAAAAAAGAAATGATATCTTTAAATTATGCGCCAATTAAATATATATTATATCGACAAATAACTATTGTTCTTTTAAAAAATGTATTCCCATTAAAGTAAGAAAATTAATATAAAATGTGAAAAATTTTAGTGAAAAAAACTTGGCGCTGCAAAATTTTAAAATATTTGAAATCAATAAATAACTAATTTAAAATATTAAATTAATAATTACAATGTGAATGTAGAGACTTTCACACATTAATTTAAAGTACTTTTTCTATTTATAGAAATTGTTTTATTAATATATATTATTATGTTTAGCAGCGCCAAGTTTTTTTCACTAAAATTTTTCACATTTTATATTAATTTTCTTACTTTAATGGGAATACATTTTTTAAAAGAACAATAGTTATTTGTCGATATAATATATATTTAATTGGCGCATAATTTAAAGATATCATTTCTTTTTTTTTGTAATAAATATATTACTTCGATTTTTTTAAGATAAAGGTATTACTTGGATTTTTTCGAGGTACAAAGATAACTACTTCGATTTTTTCAAGGTAAAGATATTACTTCGATTTTTTCGAGGTACAAATATATTACTTCGATTTTTTCGAGGTAAAGATATTACTTCGATTTTTTCGAGGTACAAATATATTACTTCGATTTTTTCGAGGTGCACCACGCGTGCTTGGCGTCTTTTTTTTGTACCTTTTTGTAAAAGGTAATTTTGTACGGATATCATGCCTTTTTGTAATATTACGCATCTTATATGAACAGTATATCTTATTTTTCAAAGTATTACGTATACCACCCGTTACTTAAGTTTTTTCGAGGTACAAAGATAACTACGTGTACCACTTGTTACTTAGGTTTTTTCGAGGTACAAATATATTACTTCGATTTTTTCAAGGTGCTGATACATAAGAATTCTATATAATGAATATTTGCAGAATATGTATTTATAATATACATAAGAATTCTATATAATGAATATTTGCAGAATATGTATTTATAAACTATGTGATATGAACTAACATGGGTCAAATCCTACCCATATCATCTGTTGAATATCTAACAGATTTCGCCTAAATAAATACTGCAAAGTACTTTAGATATCAGGAGGTATTTTACATATTTTGCGATATATTTTGTTTACTTTTAAATATTTTCTAACTTGTCGCGAAAATGAAAAGTGCCTAGTCGAAAAAATTAGTTGAATAAACTACAAAATGCTTCTATCCGGATCTGGCCCACCTTGTGAAAGATATGACAGGCATGAACCTTGTTAGACGAAGGTTAAGAACATACATTGTAAGTTTAAAATCTTTCTAAAGAGAGATATCTTTATAAAATCTTTAGAAAAATTCTAAACTTGCAATGTATGATTTAGAAATTATATAACAGTCTTTCTTCTTTTTGCTATAAATTGTATCAAGTATATAGATTATAAAATATTTTGTTTCTGTGATACACATTTGTAGTCTGAGAAAGAATATGTGTTTGCGTTGTATATATATTGTTTAAAAAAATTAATATATATGTAAATAAAATATAATGTATGGAAGGAATGTAAAGTTAAAATATTTTCCTTAGGATTACTGCAAAATGTGTTATTTATTCATTTTTTTAGATTACGGAACATTATTCATGTAAATGCCTAGATGAAAGAGAAAAACCAATGTAGAAATTAAATAACACGGTACATCGATTTCTTTGATATTTATTCCAGATAATTAGTCTTAAAGTTTAAAATGACGCTTATAAACAACAGGGTATATCGACAAACTCATACGCAAATGCACTTAGAGGTTTCTAAAATGTGTACACGAAATCGACTTATTTGCTTCTCTTCTTTTTTTTTAGAGGTAACATATTGCGTTATAACTGAAACACTTTTGAAAATAAAGTTTGAAGTAGATCTGGCCGTTAGAAATCATTTTTGTCGTATTAAAAAAAACCTGCATAACGTCAGATTCATCAAGGATAAAGAATATCATAGTGACCGGGACGATATAGTAAGTGCACAGCTGGTATAGCACCTTCGGGAAAATCATGGGCAGTCACTTCAGTTCCTGCACCTCTGTCCATGTAACGAACTCTAACACCAGTTCCTAGGGCACTACTCATTGCTATAATATGAATATGGTCAGATTCCTTATACATTGGTTCGACTTCCTGGAAAAAGAGTAGATACATTAGAGCAAATATCAATAACAGATAGAACAAAAGATCAATAAGATTAATGTCATGTACGAACCTGATGGCAGAATTCCGAGATAGTGCGTTCCCCCTCGATAAAATGTTGGTAGAAGTCTGCGTCACGCTGCAACTGACCAGATGTGATTAATCTAAGATACACAACAACGTAATCGGAATAACCTTGTTCATTGAACAATTTGTGTAATTCCATGTGACTGGACTCTGTATCACCACCTACTTTGTCAATGACTTCCATAAACTGTAACAAAAGTTCATCAAAATCAATTCATATTTTCTCTCAAATTCTACACGGCAAAGTCGTATTATATGATACATACACATATGAGTATTTATATTAAATATACAATACTTTTTGAAAATCTGTATACTATATGTACACCATGTATACTTTTTCAAAATATAAATTCTTATAATTTGTGTCATATTGATATATTAATATATGTGCAAGTAAGATTAATTCAAGGATGAAAATAAAAATCTCACCGTGTCGTGAAAGTCTTCGACTGTAAATTGGGGAAAACCTAGAGCTACAAGGCTATCCTTGCTTTTTAAAGCTAGATCACGAAACTTATCGTACTCCTCCTTGTTCTCAATTAATTTCTCCAAATAAGCATAACTAAATGCTCTGAAGAAACAATTGCCATCGGGTCTAGTTCTCCTAATGTAAGAATACTTTTGAGCCAAGACCTTCGCCTTCGAAAGATACACATCATCTTCTGCATATTCTTGTTCTAAGCTCTTCAGCGGTTCCTTTTCGCCAACTAATGCTATAGATTCCGAAATCTGAAATACAGAAGATAATTATATATCTGAAAGTGGAAATCTCATGGAAGTTTTAGTCTTTACTTAACAAAAACACTCGACAATTGTCAAGATAGTATTCAGAGTAAAATTTATACTATTGAGAGCAGTATAATCATTCAAATGTAGTTACACGCTTTTTATATGTTTTATCGAATAATAAATTGTAAATAATAACATGATATAAGAATATATATGATTTAAGAATATATCACATTAGATTTAGATAGAGGTTTCAAAGTTATATGAAAATTTCCATTAGTTGCTATTTTACAAATATGTATATATATTTTTGTGTATATATATATACATATATTAATATATGTATGTATGTGTATACATTATATATTAACAAAATGTTTGACTGACCAAGAAGTCTTTCCTGTACGGCATGTGGCTTGATAATGCAACAGGTGCAGTTTTGTAGAGTTGCAGTGTTTCTTAAACCTTTATTTTTACTTTTTGAGTCAAGAAAGAAGTATTTCAATTCCTGAAAATATCCAATCAGATATTAGATCAAGATATATGTTCTTAGATTAACTATTGTACATTAGAATTTGTACCTGCATTGCTGTTTCTGTATCTTTAGATCCATATACAGCATTATGTATCTCGTCTTTTCCATAGCAAGCTCTTAATGAAGATGCTGCTGTTGAACGAGCATGCTTACTATCTTCTGGGCCTGCCAGTTCTTGCCATCTCATTGTACCATTTCCTCCTAATAATTCTAAAGCAACGACAGGGCCAGATATAAGATAATTTATAATACACCTAGAAATAAACTTTCATAGCTACAATATCTAAAATTTACTAAAAATTAATAAACGGTTTACTTTTAGGATACTGGTTAATAACTCAAAATTTAACTTACGTCTTTTCCATTTCGTCTTTTACAAGACAACATTCTGTAATATCGTTTGGAATTAATCTTATCATTTTTATATTTATGATATAAAAATCGTAATTTATAATGGCTTTTAATATGTCACTTATTTTGTCAATAACATCTGGTTTCAAAAGTACAAAAACCTGGAAGAGTAAAATTATGTTAATTGAGTAAAAATATTTACATCTGGTTTCAAATATAAATACTAAAGAAATCATATATATAAAATAAATTATTTGTCTACTTACTTTTGTAGTTGCGTTTCTAATTTAGTTTTGGTACAGGCATCTGCGTAACCCGTAATTTTGATGCATCTCGAAAATATTGTTATTACAGTACTGACATAAAAATCTTCAGCCATAATGCCTTCACATGTTGTGCTTCTTAGGAAAGTTTTTTGTTTTTAAGTCAAACTGAAATATATATAGTTTTATTATATATGTATATGCATATGAAAAACATTTCATTATCTTAATACGTTAATGCATCTTAATCTTAATACTTTAATACTTGAATAATGAGATAAATCAATTGACGCGTATAGAAAACACATAATTGCTTTTTTTGAATAATTAATAATCAACATGAAAGCAGAGCGAGTACTGTATTTATAAGCCCAAAGGATTGTGCGAATCAATCCTCCCTGCGGTGTCAATATAATGTGACATGACACGTTAACCTCACTCACTTCGACGCGTGTGATAACGATGACTCGATCGATCTCTCTCGCGAACGCGATTTATTTAGAGGATATAAATAACCTCACTTTAACTCGTAAGAGACGAGATTAAGCGAGCGAGCAAGCGAGCGAGAGAGAGCGTGAGTTTATTATCACGCACGATATAGTTTACTTACGATATATTGCACGTTATCACTGCACGAGCCCCGACTAAACGCACACGTAAACATCGTAAGCATCATATAACCTCGACGCGGACGGAATATTTCTCGACGACGCGGACGTCTGAAGCGGCCAATTATATGTACGAGTTTGACTCGCGAGTCCGGCTCGGCGAGCTTGATTCGCGAGTAAAACTCGTACATGTAATGAGACCTGAATAGAGTCCTATATTATAATATAGGACTCTAGACCTGAACGTTTTTCACTACACACACACTCCCGAATAGTCTCGAAATTTAGCTCGTCGGACGCCGAACCCGGCCCGTGACATCCCACCCACGAACGAGTAGAAACCGAGCCGAACCGGACTCGCGACGTGTATCGGCCACTTTACGGTTATGTTTACTCCTGTCACCTCACATATGGTCGATCGATCGAACTAACGCATCTCTACGCGTAGAGACTAGAGCGCCGCATAACGGCAATGGTATGAACGCCACAAGAAAATCAAACCCCCCAGCAGCGCCGCCGCGCCGTGGCGAGAATGTGATGAAAGTCACGATCTGGGACGACGATGACGTATCTTAATTGAAAATTTCACACTTTATCCTATGCATCGTAATATCTCCGCTCGTAGGGCACGTAGCGGAAAAATAAAAACACTTTTCTTATATAAACTTAGTCCAAGCTTTACGATAAGCCTAGTTAGAACTTGATCCGTTCACTGGTTATCGAGATCTAAAAATCTCGGGTACTCGCAACTCGTCGCGTCGCGTATATAGAGCCACGGCTGTCTCGCTCCGCGCGTACTTGGCGCGAGACACTACCGTGTCTCTTGATACTATTCGTTGCAATCAAAAATCACGCCAAAACTGACGAAAATTAATTTGGAAAATTACACAATCGCAAATAATAATTGAAGAGTGAGCTGTGAAAACATTGTAACTTAATTTTTGGACAACTATAAATATTTAAAAATTTTTTTACAACGCCTGTGGTGAATAACATTTTGCCCATCTCTGCTCTGTATATGAACATTCGAGCACATTCGAGACAGACTTTGGTAATGATGTCGCGATGCGTGAAGAATTAAGAAAGTACGCTATCAACCTGAATATTCATCCAGCCACATCTATGTGGGCTGCTAAATACAAAGCGACATCGTGGTTAAAGCTTACTTATAAGTGCTTTATTAACAAATCTAACATAATATTTTTGCTAAATGAATGATATTTGTGGTCAATATACTTGCGAATTGTAACGACTATAATCTTCCCGTTTCAGCACGATTTGAACACGTATCGTCAAAGTAGACAGAAGAATTAATGAGAGCGTTTTGCACAGAGAGAAACGTGAAAATTCATCCAGCCACAGCCACGTGGACTGCTATAAATACAAAGCGAAATCGTGGTTAGAGCTTACTTATTAACAAATCTAACTTAATATTTTTGCTAAATAAACAATATTTGTCGTCAACATACCTGTGAATTGTAACCAATTGTTTCAGCGCGATTTGCACAGAAATCGTAAAAGCAGAGAGAAGAACGAGAGCGAATTGCACTTGCACAGGATATGAGCCGTAAAAGCAGAGACTGAGAGACGCCAGAGACAAGAACGAAAACGGCTTCTTCTTCTTGTTAAATAGTAATGACTCCCACCACTGGGGTCGATTTGGCTGGTGGGATCCGATTGACCACGTCGCCAATTGACCGATAAAAATTTCTGATTGGCTGGTCCAGTAGACAAACTCCCCGGCCCAGGCACCGGTGGCTATGGGTAGCTGTGGTCACTCGCAACGTGGTCAAACGGGACGACCTCTCTATATGTAGAAAGAAATTATAGTAACCTAGCTCAAAATTTCCCTTATTGAACGTGAGGTCTTATACGGACAAAATTTTTGTAAAACTAGAATTTAAAAAAGGTCTTTTTCAGTTAAATTACTTATATAATTTTCTTAAATACGTAATATATATGTACTAGCTGGTTACCCGGGCTTCGCCCAGGCGTCGTTTTTCTTCAAATGACTTCATTTGTGTTTTAATATCCTTATTGTAGACAAACATAAGGAGTGTGTCGGGTGGTTGATTTAAAGGCTGTAGTTTATTTTCCGATTAAACAACATATTCCAAGTGCTTAAGTTTTAAACTTCTTTGCTTGACAATGATCACATATTACATCCATTTTCCCAATTATTACTCTTGAATGAAATTGATATTCGTAATTTGAATCATAACTAAATGCCATCTAATTTTAAATTGGACCGCATAAATGTTTTCCTTGATTGAACATGTCGTACCAGGTCTTTTTCTACTCGAGTTTCACACTATTGAGTCATTTCCGCTTTTCCGATATTTCACTTACCGATCAGCGACTTCATTCCTTGGTTTTCCCGGGCGTTTTTTCGGGAATTTCGAGATTGCTTGCTCGCGATATACACAGAACCTCGATATTTCACTTTAAAAACGCCCTGAAAAACCAAGGAATAAAATCGGTAATCGGTAAGTGGCAATCCCCGAAAAATTAGAGAAATTTTAACACCGGTTTCAAGAAGATTGGTCAATTAATGAATGAGTAGTTTGCGGTCAAAACCGATTTTCTTGAAACCGGTGCTAAAATTTTTTACGAAAACAAAGCTTTTTCTTTTAAAAAAGTTTAAACCCATCATCGCAATCACCGAAGAATTAGAAAAATTTAGGCCCCGGTTTCAAGAAAATTGGTTTAGAAAAAAATTTAATCATTACTTTGGAAAGTCACCTTTCGTATATTCTTACAGTCAGCGAAGGGCATTAATACCCTGCAATGTAAAATGGCTTCATCTCGGGTATGTACATCATCAGCCAGAAACAGTGACCACCGTGGATATTGTCGCTCATTATCAATACAGCCAGGTAAACAGCATAAACTGCCATATTATAATTCATAAATTATCATATTTTATATATAATTGGAATGTTATTGTTTGTACTGCAGTTTGAATGTCTTCACGCGTTTCGACCGAAAAACATCGTTCAGAAAAGAGGAGGAAGAAGAACTCGTACGTCGGACGTATTTCAAATTCAGGTTAAACTACAGAGCTGAGGCATATATATGCCACATGGATCCTACAATTTTTTAAATTGGTTCAACGAACAGGCTTGATATCCATTGAGCAGGATTATTGGTTAACCGTGATGGAGTTTAACGAGAAGCTGCCCGACATGTCCGCCAAAAAGCTATGGGGGCTAAAAGATCGTTAATAATCATAGTCATACAATTGTTGAGGTAAGCATTTAGTGCTCCTTCATTTTGATGACATATCGAGTTTCCTTTTGCATTATCCACTAACATTTCTTCATTCCAGGTCCATATTGCCATGTGTTTGCCTTACTGGTTCTGAATCGTTTTAGCAATTCGGTTCAACAACTTGGTTCAGCCTTTTCTTTGATCTACATGTTCTTGTCGCATTGTTCTCGGTTGGTACCCACAGGGAAGATTTATCCGCGCAATCTTTTGGGCCTAACTAACCCACAGACCTGAGTTCATCACCGCGGAAAATTACACACAAACACGCGCGCGCGCGCGCGCACACACACACACATACAACGTACACACAACGTACATCAATAGAAAAAGTTCTCGTTTAATTCTTACATGGTACTGTATTACACACGTCAATGATGAACATCAATGATGAACGTCAATGTGTTTTCGGTAAGAATTCGCGATCCCAAAATATGTATTAGGATAAAATATTATTAATGATAATTAATATTCTATCTTCTTTGCAGTCGTACTGTACGCCATAAGTCCCGCTGGTGGGATGGTAAGGCTTATGTTGACCTTGACTCCCGTGATGTGTATGCTGCAGGCTGGTGTCGCTGTCAGCAGACTCATGAAACTGTTTCTCAAAGAGGAGAACACGGACGGTAACAACGTGAGAGCAACGAGGAGAGTGACGAAGAAAGAAAGAGAGAGAGGTCCCGATAGAGTGTTATACGATAAGCCGGTAAACTTCGTAGAATGAAAAAGGTCAAAAGGCAACGGAGACTAGATTGCTGGTATGGCTAACAGATAAAACACTTGTAAGGTCATATGTATTTAAATTAATATGTGAAGGTGATTTAACATTTCTGCGTTAATTTCCTTTTTGACAAATATTATAAGAAATTGGGTTTCAAGTACGACATCAATCCTGCTCTTGACTTTACCCAGACTCTACCGAGGATGCTTGCATTGGACTGTATGGTGTACTTTGCGCGTAATCATACTGAATTTTACACGAAGGTCGTTCTCGAGAACTCGCAGAGCATACAAGCATGAATGTCCTTTCAGCAGAACAAGTGTAGAACTTGTTAAATTACTTTGCGAGGTGAGATAGATATTCAAAAACTTTAAATTATACAACCTAACCTGACAGCGTGGCTGGAATCACAGTATAATCAGTATGCTCACTCCGTCAATTGTTTGGTATCTTAGGCGGGACCAATCAGAGGATTTGTTGAGCAAGTGTTGAGCAACAGTTGATACCATGTTGATACGCTGTTCGCCCACCCTATAATAATGGCGGCAAATCGGGAACCGATAGATCAAAGGTGCCGACAGAGAGTGAGCATACTGGTTATACTGTGGCTGGAATTACGACTTTTTACTGTTTGACGATGGCATAACTGCACGTGTATTAATTGTCTGCGACACTGAAGAAGGTCCGAACAAAGGACCGAAACGTCTGTATGTATGCGTGTTTCCGAGTTTAAAATATAATTATATGATTTTCGCTTTGTAATCGGCGCTTCGGCTCTCATTTGCCTGTATGTTTATTTGTTTAAATTATACGTTTAATAATGCACATATGTAATATGTATGTAAAATGAAACGAATATTATTTTAAATAGGTATTACGTATTGGTGAAGCTCCCAGCGAACAGGGTCAGTTTTATCATCCAATGTTCTTTACGCACGATCATCCCTTCGAAGAGTTCTACTGTGTCTGTGTAGTTTTGTTAAATAAAACGTGGAAGAAAATGAAAGCAATTGTATATACGGAAGATTTCGTCAAAGTCTTCTCTATTGTGCATGAAAAGATTACTAGAGCGCTTCAATGCAAGCCCACAGGTTTGGATAAGTTCAAAAACAAATTACAACAGCTGCCCTATTCGACAATTACTAGCCTGTAGCAACAGGAAAGGACAAATAGGGAGGAATGGGAAAGCCATGGCCAATTGTTGAACTTAGAGAATAGATTACTCCTAAAATCTTAGAGTTGATTCAGCAGCAACGATTAGGATTTTTGGTGCCAGATTCATGAAATAAAGTGCCAGAGGACAAGTATGTATCATTTTGACATAAGACATACGTTCAATGTTACGTACAAATTATGAAATTCCTAATAAGAATCTTGATATTTTTAGCGGATTAAAGATAAATCTTAGTACGTCCGCTTATCGCCGAATCACAAAGTCTTCCATTACGGAGATTGCGACGAGAAATCAGGTGCCAACGATAGATGAACTTCCTACGAAGTTATAGCGGTATTCAAAATTCGAGGATTATTAACCGGCAGGGAATTGTCCGTATATGAAAGATTTACAATGACAGGAAAACTACGCATTAGTTGGCGTTTTCCTTGGCCTTGGACTCCGTTGAAGTGTTTAGTCTCGATTTCGTTGCTCCTGATGAGCAAGTTTTTGATTATTGGACTGACGGCATTAACAGCTTTACTCGGTCCGTTGCATATTCTGCTTACATTTATAAGCAATGCACGCGCGAGTAAATATTTTACTTGCTTTTTCCTTTCTTTCAGGAAATAGAATGACTAGTAAAGGGGCTGAAAATGATTTGGAGACTTTACTATCCATGGATATTATTATTATCTTAATCCGTTTCCTATTTGGAGTTTCTTAATTACTAGTTACCCTTTAATCCTAAGTCCGCGGTCGTTTTCTAATTTTAAGCCTGCGATCGCGGCGGAAGCGATAGATTTGCGCGGGATAGCTCTACGATAGGGCACAAGACGTATAGAGTTTAATAAGAATTTAATACTTTGATATGCAGAGTGTAATAGTTGGTTGCAGTGTTAATGTTTTTAAGAGAGCCTTTTGGTGGCGTATGTTAGAAAGCGTGTCGTGGAATAAGCAGATATCGATACGAGAATAGAATGTTTTGCAAGCGTTTCAAAGCATTAGCATTAATGAAGCATTAGGTTTTGGAGCAGGGTATCGAATTATAATATGTAGCTGTAAATTATTATTTGATATGCAACGGATGTTAGTGTGTAACCTAGTATAGACTTAAATAATAAAAATATATAAAGGCGTATTAAAAATGTTAGTATATATATATTTTATGAACTCAAAATGTGTGATTAGGTGTTACTCAAAAATTAAATCTACCTTATTTCTTTGGTTTCATTTAATTTTATGGCTTTTATATATTTTTATAATCTTACCTGATGATTAACAATATGGCCAATATAATAAATCGCAACTTATATTACTAATCGTGTGCGCAAGCGATAAAATTTATGTGCAATAAAAATATGTATGAATAAAAAAAATTAAAAGACGTCGGGACTTCACAACTGACATGGAATCGAACTCATTCCGAACTCTTAAGAACTCTTTTGGAGCAAAACGGGGACAAAAAACGACTCATTTACAATTTGGGGATTAAAAAGGAATTCTTTTTAAATTTGATGTGCTATCTGGGATGTTTTTAAAACATTTAATCATAATTATAAATGCTTATTTTCAGATGGAATCATTATAGGCTGCATCTTGAGAAACAAATTTAGTTAAAAAATAGTAATAAAATTTAGAAATAAATATAATTTTTTTTATTTATTAAAGTATCTGCCGTAGCTAAATTTTTGTGACCCTTACCTAACGTCTTCAGCTAACTAAAAATGGCTACGCTGCTAAACATTTATTTATCCATATGTTACGACTGAAATTTAGCTACCGCACACAAATTCTTACTGCAGCGACTAATCTTCTTTTTCCGTATGCTCATGTGACCCGCACGCATGCGGCACTCACGCGTGCGAGTCATATGAGCATCAATTGAGGACGCATCTGTCTAGCAGCATGAGTTTACGCCGTGCAAATTATCCGCACGACATGCATGCATCGTGAGCTCACATAGCGAGCATTTTGTTATCTGGGCAGGTTTTAATTATAGAAATAATGTTGAAAACGTTTAAAAATTGTTAAAGTTTTTACTTAAAGAAAAAGAGAAGTGTTCTTATCTTATTTGTTATGTCTGAACGACAACTGTTGCATGCATTATCACATTAATAATTCAAAATAGTATTTCACAATTTTCAAAATTAAGTCATTATTAATATCTATAAATAATTTTAATGACAACATGTTAAATCTTATTGTCACGTACTTATGCTTATTACTAACTCATTATTTAGATATACTTATTTTCTACATATTTTTAATTATCAGAATTTTTTTGCACGTGTAATCAATATTCATTTAATTAGAATTAAATGTAAATTTTGATGGAAGAGTTCTTCACCCGGTAAAAAATTTATTACGTAACATATATAAACATATATAAATATACATATATATACATAAATATATATACACACAATGTATATGTATGTATATTTTAAAATGGTAAAAGAACAATTTAAATTATTTATCCATATCGAATGTATAGACTGACACATGCGGATATTTTTGTTTCCATAGATTAACTAAGTAATCGCTAATATTGCAGTTTATAAGATAAAATTCTTGCAATTTAGGACAATGTTTCATAATAACGGAATATATATCAGCTGTATCAACTTCATCCGGGGAATTAAGATATAACCGTTTCAAGTTTTTGCACTGCGTTAGTAATTCCAAAATGCGATCTGTGAGGATAATAAATTGCAAATAAACTACTTCCAGGCGTTGGCGTTGACAGGAAGAAAGCAATCGGCTCAAAAGATCATCATCATCTTGGTCGAAACTGTAACAAAAATCATATAATTATTATATAGTATAATTTAATCGCAAAAAGAAATTACGTTATTTTTTTCAAAATTCTCGAAATGCAAGAGAAGCAAACACAAGTTTTGATAAGAAATACTCACTGATCGGAGGTGTATCAAATTCTCCGGAGGCGAAAGATTAGTATCTGATTAGCTCGAAAGACCAGAGGGAGGGTATCGCGGTCTCCCTCAATGCGAGAAAAGCGAATGTTGCGACGTGTAAAGCATGCAAGAAGCGAAAAGCGATTTATTGCCCGGCAAGTGCCTCGTCTTTTCGATGCAAGTCCTGGTGATTCCTTCTAGGTCTGCGCAACCAGGTAGCAAGCAGCAAAGGCAGGCAGCAAGAAAAAGCAAGGAAAACAAAGACCAGCAGGCAGAAAGCAAAGGCAGAAAGCAAAGCAAGCTTTAAGGCCAGGCAGGCAGAGAGGATTCGTGCACTCGTCTGAGATGAGAGTTCGCGATATGTGTAGTAGACGGCGAGAGATGTCGAGACTCTTCGATGTATTCTCAGGGACAACTTGACGATGAGTTTTGATGTGTGCTCGACGAGGACTAGATAGTGAGTGCGGGAGCGATCGAGCGATCCTGCATAGCGAATAATCTGCTATTCTGCTCCCTTTTCGACAAATGCTCCCGCGTCGGTGGATGAACGATGGCAGCACCGATTAGTGAGTAGCACGTAATATCATCAGTATCGAACGCGATCCACCGATGTCTCGCGTAAATAATAGAAACTAAAGGCTCAGACACGGAAAGAAAGATAGTCGTAAAATATGGATAACTAACATTTTTTGCAGCGAGAGCTATATTTTTTGCAGCAATAGCTATAATTTAGCAATAGTAGCAAAACCTTTTGTTCAAGTCTAAAACTTTAGCAAAAGGTTTTGCTACTATTGCTAAATTATAGCTATCGCTGCAAAAAATGTTAGTTAACCATATTTTACGACTAAATTTAGCTATAGTAGCTAATCTTTTTTCTTTGTGGACACAATGGGACCAATAAGGAACAAGGAATAGAATTCATAGTCACATCCTTTTTCAGTAGACGTGCATTGAAAAAGGATGCGACTATTAATATCTATTTCTTGGATCGAGTTTAACTTTAACCGCGCGGAAGAAGATTTGGTTGGCTGTGGCACCAACTTCCGCAGCGCGGCAAGCGCTGCCGCGTCTTGTGTGCAGGAACCATTAAACTCGATCCAACTTTGATTGGCTAACGCGTGAGCCACGCGTTATTCCCCAGCGTTGCCGCGTCCTGTGTGCAGGAGCCATTACACTAGTGTGTTTGTTACCAATATAATGACTCTAATAAACTAAAATGTGAACATTAATTTGAATGCATAAAATGACTTAAGCCTTGTGTCCACGATGCTAGAACTGTGTCCGAGTTTTGGTTTAAGCCAATGAAACTGCTACTTTTCTGTAAGAGCTGAAAGTTGATTGGCTTGAACCGAAACTCGGACGCAGTTCTAGCATCGTGGACACAAGGCTTAAAGCCCTATGCCGTTGTCTTCCTTCTCGTGCCCGTGATACCCCGCGATCGCGATCTACCACCGGCAGCGGTGGAAGCAACGGTGGAGGCGGAGCCCCTCGCAACACGAGCTCGACGGGCACCCTGCCGAAGAGCAATCGTAGAAACGACAGGAACCGGGAGCGATCCGCGGCTAATTGGCAGCAGCTCGCGAACTGCACGGCTTATCACGACTATCCGCAGCACTTTAATAACTTGGTAAATGCAACGAGCCCCTCGCAACACGGGCACCCTGCCGAAGAGCAATCGTAGAAACGACAGGAACGAACCGGGAGCAATTCAATATGGCAACCGTTTTCACTTTTCCTCCCAATAACAGCAGTAACCGATCGACTTGTCTTCGGCACGCCTTCCGCCTTCGACTTGCTTCGGCTCACGATATGCGCGCGCATTACTCACGATCTTGTCTGGACCTGCCGCCATGATGATTCTCTCTTTCTCCTACTACTTTCACCCCCGTGATTTGATCTTCCAACGTGCTCTCGTACCATTTCTTCGCTAGCTGTCGAGCTATAAGGTTTGTGATATATTTCACTCGACGAAGATATATCTTTATATAAATCTTTATATTATATTTTAAACAAGGAGGATCTCTTATATATAGTATAAATTAAAACAAGGTACGTATTTATTTTTTAATTAAGGTACACTACAAGTATATATCATATATATATATATATATATATATATATATATATATTGAGACAATATGCCTATTCGATATATATATCGAATGGGCATATTAAATTTTTTAATTTAGAATATTTAGGTGCCTAACAGCGTTTTTCATAAATTGCATTGTATTTTTACGTTGTGTGTGAATATCTCAACATAACCCCATTGCCTTTCTTGATTTTTTTCGGATGACGCGTGGCCCGCGTGGGCCACGTGGGCCGGCCGCGGCGTGGCTCCGGTGCCTACGCGAGTGATTAGCAACTGAATTAACTGAAACGAAAGGCCCGTGGTTCAAAGTTCAAACCCGGGTTCAACCTTCGTCCAGCGTATATATACCTCGAACAAGAGGTAGATTCCCTGTTTAAAGGGATGTTTAAGGATTAATAATCTGCATGGATTAAAAATCCGTTCAAGGGGCACCCGTCTGTATTACCGACCAAATTCTATATCTGTCCTTGTATAGAAAATGATAATAGACAAGGATAGACAAGGTTATAGGTTATATAATCTTTGAAGCAGCATATCTTCTTTGTTACGTGTCTGAGCCTAATTATAATTACGGTATGTTATTTCTTCATGTTATCCGTTGTCCAGGCTGGTCTCATTTTGTAACAACAAATTGTAGAATGTTTATATGAAGCAAATGTGTTGTCATGACTTGACGTGAGAAAATCTGTATTTCTAAAATTATTTTTGTTTTCGGCATAAAATCGACCAGCGTGTACATCATTAGTGCATATACTTTGACTTCTGAAAAGGATTTTTTATTCTGAAAAGCCAATAAAAATATGTTACTAAAAAAAAAAAAAATTTGTAATACAGAAATTACAGACGGGTGCAGGATCCCCTTAAGAATTTAAAGAGAAAGTTTCCTTTTTAAGAAACAGAACCCGATAAAAAATTTTTCATATAAAAACATATATATAAATATATATGTCACGGAAAATGTAAATAATTAGGACTTATACACAATGGCCGGCCAATATGCATAATTCCCAATTTTCTCGGTCAAAATGATTAATAGAGAAGAATTAATCAAATTTTCCGGTTATTATGCATATTTCCCAATGCTAAATGGTCATTTTGATAAATCAGCTTATTTAAGTTGATTTTTCCGGCAGTCTTAATAGTTTAAGGTAATTTAAGTTAAAGCAGACAACTGTTTGTGCTTTTGGTTAAAGCAGAGAATACTTTGTATTTTTACTATTTTTACACTGTTGAAACCTATGTATACTTATAATGCATATTGCTTGAGTCTGCTTTAACTATTACCTTAAACTATTAAGACTGCCGGAAAAATCAACTCGAATACGCTGATTTATCAAAATTACCATTTAGCATTGGAAAATATGCATAATAACCGGTCATTTAGATTAATTTGAACATTTTTGCTTTCATTATTTAAATGTTCCAAAACAAGTGGAAATTACGCATATTTGCCGGCCATTATGTATAATTCTCGAATTAATCAAATTTCCCGTAACATATATGTATATTTAATGTGCATAATTTATTACACTTAACTAAAGATATTAAGAAAAGTACGGTCTATTGGAGGCTTTTAACGCCTTTCTATTCAAAAATTATATTTGTTCCTTAAAAAAATTACTGAGAATAAGTGACAGGTTATTGCAACAAATCGCGAGATTTGTATTCAAAACTGCGACGGATATGAAGCTATAAGCCACACACACTGTCTGCCATAAAGTCATAAAGACAAATGTAATTAGAATCTCTCCCGGCTCCAGTGGTGCTCAACTTGAACGAATCAATATTCCTAAATATATATTTGTCCCTCTTGTTGAAAGAAATAAGATGAGAACCATTTAGCTCTTTCCCTTCTTTTTCTCTATTTTAAAAAAGAAACAGTTTTTTCTTATTTTAGTTATTTAATAATATATATTATTAAATAATTAAAATAAAAAAACTACTTATTTTTTTATTATTTTTATTTCTTTCATTTTTTTTTGAAAGCTCTAACAAAATTTGATATAGATTTAGAAAATAATTATATTGCAAGATATATTTGGAAATGTAAAATAATAATAATTAGTGTATATGTACTATGTACATATATAGTACAGTATATTCATATAATAAATGTTATACATATATAAATGCAATTACTTATTTTATATGAAATAAAAAGTGTTATAAAAAATATAAATTTAAGACAAAAACTAAAATATATAAAATAATTATTTATTAACAATTTATTCTGTTATATAAAAGAATAATACAATAACAAAGAAATTAAGTTGGACTGACATATTTTAAATTTTATGTATGTACATAATATTCCATAATAGAAGTACAATTTGTTACTAGAAAGTTAAAAAAAAGTAGCCTTAAGACCAGTTTTCCAATATAGTCGCTTAACTTTAATCTTATAGCTTAACTCACTTTTCGTCTTTTTATAACTTTCCCTTTTAGAAAAAGATGACGAGTGAGTTAACTAAACTTCAGTTTAGACAATTATTGAAAAACTGGCTTTTAGTAAAAATTAATGATTTAAAATTGGATACCTTTTGTACATATAATTCTTTGTATAACAAGATTTTTTTTGTTAATAAAAATTTTTTTCTACAAGGACTGCGTTCTAATATTCATGTTAGTATTAAAAATCTATATAGTTTACGTCACGTACACATGCTGCAAACAAGAATTTCAATACTACAATATATAAATGAAAGCAAGTTAAACTTGGATTATATAATCTTTACACTCTATAATTATGAATACGATATATGATATTATAATGCATTTTAGCATATATGCTACAAAAATAAGGATTATTATTCTCCATACTTTTTGTTTTTTTTCAGAGAGAAAATATGACATCCCATAATCAACCTTTATATTGCGAGAGTTGTAATCGGTATCCCTATGTCGGCAGAGTATCCGTAGGAGAAGAAGATAGTGTTGACTTCATCTATCAATTTGTGAAAAATAGATTTGTTGCTAGGAAACACGAGAATCTTAGTATATTTTGTACTGCCTCTGACATAATTGGGCCACCAAAATTTCAAAATTATGGACAAATATTTCCTTCACCATTTCTGACGGTAATGTATATATTTCTTGATATTATTTCCCGGTAAAAAATTTTTCATATAAAAATATATATAAATATATATCTATAATTATAGGTATATCAAATATGTCTATACATGTTTTTTCTCTTCTATAATCTCCTGTTCGTATCTATATATATTACAGAAAAGTAGAAACTTGCACATTGCTTCCTCATAGTTCTAAAGTGTGCTAGTAGAAACTTGCACATTGCTTCCCCACGGTTTTTAAGTGCGCAAGTAGAAACATGCACATTGCTTTGTCATAGTTTTTAAGTAAGCAAGTAGAAATTTGTACATTGTTTTGTCATAGTTTTTAAGTGAGCAAGTAGAAACTTGCACATTGCTTTCTCATAGTTTTTAAGTATACAAATTAGAAACTTGCACATTACATCCTCACAATTTTTAAGTATGCAAATTATAAAATTGCATATTGCTTAATCAACATTTTATTTTGCTCATAAAGCTTCCTCTATGAGGAAACCAAATTTTTTCTTTAATGTATAATTATTAGTGGATATTTCAATTTGGCTTCGCCCGGTGGTCGTTTTTCTTCAAACAACTTTCCCGACAGCACACGATATCCATTGGACGGAGTCCATTTGAAGTCCAGGAACTTCAAATGGACTCCAATGGACGTCCATAGGATATCGTGTGCTGTCGGGGTTCATTTGTGTTTCAATATTTATATTGTGGACAAACATAAGGAGTGTGTCGGGTGGTTGATTTAAAGGTGGTAGTTTAACTTTTCCGTTTGAACAACACATTCCAGATGCTTAAGTTATAAACTGTTTGGCTTGACAATGATCACATGTTGCATCCATTTACCCAATTATTACTCTCGGAATAAATTGATATTCGTAATTTGGATCATAACTAAATGCTTCTAATTTCAAATCGGACCGCATAAATGTTTTCCTTAATTGAACATGTCGTAACCGGTCTCTTTCTACTTGAGTTCCACGCTATTGAGTCATTTTTGCTTTTCAGATATTTCACTTACCGATCAGCGACTTCATCCCTTAGTTTTTGCCGGACGTTTTTTCGGGAATTTCGAGATTGTTTGCTCGCATGTAACATAATTTGCTGTCTTCCGCAAATACCACATACTTACAATATTTTTTGTAAAACCTATTGCGAAAGTTCAATTTGAGGTTGAAATTAAATTTAAATAAGAAATAGTATTCAACAAATACTGTAATCATCCCTTGGTTTTCCCGGGCGTTTTTTCAGGAATTTTGAGATTGCTCGCTTGCGATGTACACAGAACTTCGATATTTCACTTAAAAAATGGCCGGGAAAACCAAGGGATAAAATCGGTAATTGGTAAGTGAAATATCGAAGTTCTGTGCGTACATCGCGAGCGGGCAATCTCGAAATTCCCGAAAAAACGCCCGGAAAAACCAAGGAATAAAGTTGCTGATCGGTAAGTGAATAATCGAGGTTCCGTAGTAGCCTATGTTTTGCGCAAGGATGTAAAGAGTAACTGTGCAAAAGTTTGTCCAGATCGGTCGAATAGTTTAAGAGTGTATAAAGAACAGACATACATACAGACATACAGACATACAGACAATTTATTTTATATAGATAGATAGAAAATTCGTTAAGACTTAAATGTTGCTCTAATTTCCATTAATTTTGAGATATCGGGCTATTTCTAATTTTATTAGATTTTTCATTCTTTTCTACCTCTATTTCATATATAATTTCTTTAAAATTTGATTGACATTTCAAATTTCGGAGAATTCGTACATACATAGAAGCTTTATGAAGCTGAGTTTAATCAACCAAAGCTTATAGAATTATATATGAAATAGGGGTAGAAAAAACTGAAAAATATAATATAATTAAAAAAATTGCCAATAATTAATACTAAATTGTCAAAAAACATCAATTTGTGAAAAATCTCAATTATTGAGACTTGAGATGTAGCCCTTAAAAATTAAAATTCTAAAATATTCGCAATTTTTCTAATTCTATTATATTTTTCAGTCTTTTCTACCCCTATTTCATATATAATTGGTTAAGATTTGGTTGATCAGTTCTGTAGTTATAGAAATTTCGGTAAATTTGGCACACACAGACATACAGACAGACATACAGACAGACATACACACATACCATTTTTTTAAAAAGCGATTTTTCGACGTTTTAGAACATTCTGAACACATTGGCAGCGGCAACTAAAAAAAAAATTTTTTTACGAAAACAAAGCTTCCTCTATAAGAAAGCAAAAAAGAATGAAAAGAAAAATCTAAAAATAATTAAATAATAGCTTAGCGAGCGGGAAAGTATTATTTTCTTCCCTAGGGAAGGAAAGTAAGTCCTGGCGTGAAATTGAGCACTTTTGCCTTGCTCTACAGACATGGAAAGTCGGACTTTCCGTGGAGGTATTGTGAAAAGATTATTTTCGCATTGCATTTTTCTATAAAGACTGAAGTTTGAGGTAATGAGAAAAAATTTGCCCATATACAAAATGTAACAGTTTTGTTATATACATATAATTATGTATGGGCAAATTTCTCTCATTACTTCAAAGTTTACTTTTTATAAAAAATGTAATGCGAAAATGATGTTTTTAATCATTTTTAAATTCTTCCTTTTATATATTTTTTATATAAATTTTTGTATCGGGTTTTATTTGTTATTGTCCCGTAGAAAGTACCTAATCGCAATCTAAACTTACAAAAGTTTATAACATTTGACACTTTTTGTGATTTTTTAATACAGATGTATAACGATGTTTGTGATATCTCAATTTCTCCATATGAAAACGGAGATTCTACGAGACTGATTGATTTTATATTGTGGAATTATTGTTGGGCGACCGAAACTAATTATATTGGTATGTAATATTTAAATTGATATAAATTAGATATTGTTAAAAAAAATATGTTTTTTTTGAAAATAATATAATTATATTTTCTATTTTAAAGATATAGAGTTTCATGAAGCTGTGTATCCAATCAGAGTCTCTATGTACGAAATTTATACTCCGGGAAGCGTAATTCAAATTTGGGTTCAAGATTCCAAAAATCAGTGGTTTCAGTTGTGGGATGAATCGTCTCAGATCCGTCCAGTACCTTCGACATCAAGATTATTTTCTCCACCCTTATCGCCGTGTCACTTTAAAACCAAAATGCTCAAACTAGTATTTAGTAAGGGCAGCTCACGTGGGTCTTACACAAAGCTAGATGCTGTGATGCTTATCGGAACATCAGATTTGATCTATTCAAGAAATTCTGACGAGTGTTTAACTAATCTGTTAAGAAAAATTAACTGTATGTACTCTTCATCTCCATATCATGTCGATAATAATTTAACAGCAGATTTGAAAAATGCACAACTGGATATAGTTCATCTGCAAAAGGATTTTTCCAAATATTGCTTTATATGTAAAAGGTATTATAATTGTTGACATTAAGTAATATTTAATATGTTTTTAATCTGTTAATAATAAAAATTAATTTGTTTTGATGTTACTGCAGCGATACAGGGACTTCTCGAGAAGTAATCCCTTGTTATGTGCAACAAGGGATTACTTTGGACAGACCTAGTTTTGGACAGAGATACTTACATCGTATTTCATTAGAAAGTCATTCAAATTGTGCCAAGCGTATAAAACTCTCTTTGGATGAATCCAAGGAGCTATCACCTATCACTTTATCTGCGCTTCCTGTAAGTATTCTAAGAATTCTTTCTCATAATAGTATTTATTGCAATGTCATCTGATGTGTATTAAAGTTATATATTTTGTCTTTGCAGGATGAAATACTGCTAGAAATATTAAAATACTTAGATTTAGAAACGTTACGCCGTATGAATAAATTAAATAAGCGCTTCCAAAATTTAACACAAGATCCTGAACTTTATACAAGTTTAAACATACGATATATGTATGGGGGACACAACTTACTTCTAACGTTACTTTCTGACTTTCCTATTTTTACGTATACTTGTAAATACTTGAAGCGGTTAGATTTTACAGAAAACATGTTTAATGTTACCGATTTCGTAACCTTTCTTTATAATTGCGGCAGGCGTTTAACGCACTTAAGATTAAAAGGATGCGACACTGTCAATAATATTGCATTACTAAGTATCTCAAAGATATGCAAAAATTTGAAAGGTACATATAAATAAATGAAATATATAATTGTAAAGCTTGGTAAATTGCATATAATTAAAACATATTTTTTTTAGAATTGGATCTATATGGGTGTATTGAGATAGATGACAAAGGATTTTCGTACCTCGAGGAGCTGAACAGTTTGGAAAATTTAAACCTTAATTATACATGTATACGAACTCAACGTCTTTGCAAAATATTGCAAAAAAATCAACGGATGCGTGAATTACATTTAGCACCTATATACCGCGATAATATAGACCTAGATGTAGTTGCGGTAGAGTTGGGAAGAGCGTGTCCGGACCTTGAAGCAATAGATTTAAGGAACACAAGTAATTTTACATTGCAGGGCATTAATGTCCTTGCTACCTGTAAGAATTTACGAAAGGTGACAATCGAAAGTGATGATGGGTAAGTGTGTGCTTTTTAATTTTCTTTTAAAATACATATGTTATTGTATTTAGCGCATTGCCTTGTATAAAATTGCATATAGCTCTCTAGCAGTGAATGTCGCTATTTAGTTCGATTCTATATCACATTATAGTTGCATGGTTAAATTCGCTTGCATTCTTACAATAGTATCAATTAGCATAGATTTAGCTTAGATTTAGGGCTCAGACACAATGCGAGGAATAAGGAACAAGAAATAGATATTAATAGATATTAATGCACGTCTATTGAAAAAGGATGCCGCTATGAATTCTATTCCTTGTTCCTTATTCGTCGCATTGTGTCTGAGCCTTTAGTTTCTATTATTTACGCGAGACATCGGTAGATCGCGATCGATATACTGATGATATCACGTGCTATTCACTAATCGGTGCTGCCATCGTTCATCTATTGACGCGGGAGCATTTGTCGAATAGGGAGCAGAATAGCAGATTATTCGCTATGCGTTGCAGGATCGCTCAATCGCTACCGCACTCACTGTCTAGTTTTCGTCGAGCACACATCGAAACTCATCGTCAAGTTGTCCCTGAGAATACATTGAAGAGTCTCGCCGTCTACTACACATATCGCGAACTCTCTTCTCGGACGAGTGCACGAATCCTCTCTGCCTGCCTGGCCTTAAGGCTTGCTTTGCTTTCTGCATGTGCTTGCTGCCTGCTGGTCTCTGCTTTTCTTGCTGCCTGCCTTTGCTGCTTGCTACCTGGTTGCGCAGATCTAGAAGAAATCACCAGAACTTTCATCGAGAAGACAAGGCACGTGCCAGGCGATGAGTTGCTTTTCGCTTTTTGCGTGCTTTACACGCCGCAACATTTGCTTTTCTCGCATTGAGGGAGACCGCGATACCCTCCCTCTGGTCTTTCGAGCTAATTAGGTACTTATAATCTTTCGCCTCTGGAGAATTTGATACACCTCCGATCAGTGAGTATTCCTTATCAAAACTTGTGTTTGCTTCTCTTGCATTTCGAGAATTTTGAAAAAATTAACGTAATTTCTTTTTGCGATTAAAGTATACTATATAATAATTATATGATTTTTGTTACAAGGATGATTTTTTGAGCCAATTGCTTTCTTCCTGTCAACGCCAACGCCTGGAAGTACTTTATTTGAAGCATATTTTCGTCACAGATCGCATTTTGGAATTATTAACGCAGTGCAAAAACTTGGAACGGTTACATCTTTTTTTAATGACACTTGATACAGCTGATAAATTTTCTGTTATTATGGAACAATGTCCTAAATTGCAAGAATTTCATCTTATATACTGCAATATTAGCGATTACTTGGTTAATCTATGGAAGCAAAAATATCCACATGTGTCAGTCTATACATTCGATTATGATGAATAATTTAAATTGTTCTTGTTTACCATTTTGAAATATATATATATATATATACATACATATATACAATGCATATATATATATATATATATATATATATATATATATATATATATATAAGGCGCGATCAGAAGATATTACCTGAAATGAGAATTGATAAGTAATCTGTTTTTAATAGTATATATGTATATACATTTATATACATACATACATATACATATATATATATATATATATATATATATATATATATATATATATATATATATATATATATATATATACTATTAAAAACAGATTACTTATCAATTCTCATTTCAGGTAATATCTTCTGATCGCGCCTTACATCACACATGAAATTCTTCGATAAAAACTGATCGCCGTATATAATTGATGCACTAAAATGGGTATTATATTAAAATATTATTATAATGTCATTTATATTAATATTAATTACTAATAATAATAAATACTCATTCTAATTTAATTTTTTTACGATTGAGATCTATATATATATATTAAGTCCTTTTACTCCTCGTGGGAGCATAGGGCCTCTACGAAGATTCTCCAGCGCGTCCTGTTGGCCGCTAGATATTTGACTTGGTGCCAGCTCTTGCTGTTGTCCTCTGCCTCCTTCAATACAGCTCTCCTCCATGTCATTTTTGGTCGTCCACGACTCCTTGTTCCCTGGGGGTTCCATTCCAGCGAGTGTCGATTAATGTCCCCCTCTGGCTTCCGCAAGGTGTGACCGATCCAATTCCATTTGCGTCTTTTAATTTCTTGCCGGATTTCATGTGTGCTTGTACGTGCCCAAAGATCTTTATTAGAGATTTTATTTGGCCAAAAGATCTTCAGTATTCTGCGTAAGCACCGATTCACAAAAACTTGCAGCGTGTGTGTTATCCCAGCCGTTGTTTTCCAAGTCTCACAGCCATAGAGCAGAACTGACTTCACGTTGGATTTGAAGATCCTCAGTTTGGTGTTTGTTGTGTAGTGAGCGGAAGACCAGACGTTTCTAAGCATTGCAAATGCTTGTCTGGCCTTCTTTATTCGCGCTTCAACGTCCGCTTCTGCTCCACCCTTTGCAGTGATGATGCTTCCCAGATAGCAGAACTCCGTTACTTCTTTAATTGTCTCGGTTCCTATTGTGAATTCCCTGGCGTTTCTTGCCCCTAGTCGCATGCTGTTTGTCTTCCGGATGTTGATTTGAAGACCCGCTTCGTCTGCAAGTGTGGCCAAGTCTTGCAGTTTATTTTGCATGTCGTCATAGGTGTGTGCCAGAAGACAGATGTCATCCGCGTAGTCCAGATCCTCAAGCCTTTTTCTGAAATTCCATGTTATGCCTCTTGGGGTGTTCTCCAGTTTTCCCATGATGTAATCCAGGACAATGATAAACAAGAGAGGAGACAGTACACATCCCTGCTTAACTCCAGATGGTACATCGAATTCATCGCCTAGCACGCCCTTATGTACGACATGCGATGTGGTATCCCTGTACAGTGCTTTTATAAGTTTTATGATCTTAGATGGGACGCCTTTCTTCTCCAATACTTTCCACATATACGGGTGTCTTAAGCTGTCAAACGCCCTTTGGAAATCCACGAATACTAAGTACAGAGGCGAATTCCATTCCTGGGATTGTTCAATGATTATGCGTAGGGTGTTAATATGGTCAACACACGACCTGTTTGGGCGAAATCCTGCTTGTTCACCTCGCAGTGTAGGTTCTGATTTATATTTTATAATTGTTTATATTTAAAATTATATCTGAATAAAATTATTTTTACCAATATTAATATTTGTTAAAAATTTATTTCAATAAATCTAAGATGAGAAACCCTATATCATATATTTATTACATGTAACATGTGATAAATAAATATAATAATACAAACATATTTACAAAAATAATATAGGGGGAGTCCGGGAGAGTTGAACCACGTTTTACTTGAAAGTCTATAAAATTTAGTGTAATTGATGTATAGATTTTTTATTTATGTCAAAGTAAAGCCTTATTATATGGCTACAATTTGTGGATTTTCTAATTTTAATAAGTTTATAAACGTAAGTGTTATATTAATTAAAACAAAAAACGAGGTTTGGTTTATCTCTCCCCAAGGGGTGGGAGACATGACCCACCGTATAGGGAGATTTGACCATACCCTATAAACTCATGGAAAAAATAATAAAAACATATTTAGACTTTAGTCTATATTAAGAACTCACAAATTTAGACATTAAAATCACGTCTCTAATGTTTTAATTGAGCTTTTTAAACAAAATCAACAAAAAATTAAAACTGAACTAAACATCTATGCCTTCACATGGTTTTCATTAATTTTCACAATTAACAAAAAATAACCAAAATAGAATTTCTCAAACACTTGAATTAACTAAAAATAATCATTTTGAGATCAATCATTTATAAATTAAGTAGAAATTCTTGGAATAAGTTCAGGTGGTTCAAATCTCCCACCCGGTACCATCTTGACTTTGATACAATTTTGCAGAAAAAATAAAAATGATAGGATAAAAACACAAACTCTACCTTATACTACGATAATATATGGTGTAAATAACGTATAATGTTTTTACAAATCTTGACATATAAAAGTGTGACGATAAAATAAACAAGAATATTTTTTTTTACTCCAAGCACGTTAAAACACGTTTATCTCACTCACAGCCAAAATGCACTGCCGAGCAACTTGTTGTCACGTGACATAGTAGCGGCAGATGACCCGTACATTGCGGCTTGACAATCGCGCGCTTTTCGCAAAATTTGAACAAGATATTTAAGGTGGTTCAACTGTCCCGTATGGTCAAGTCTCCCGGACTCCCCCTACATAATTATTTTACAATCATATTTAAGTTATTTCCGAATATACGATATATATACCTATTATTTAAGGTTAAATATTTATAATAAACATTCAAATGTCACTTTTGTATTGTATTGTATCTGTTTAAAACAAATATATGTTTTGTTCTTATTGAATTCCTTTATTCTTTATTTGTAGTTACTGTTTTTAAAGTACTTATTTCTGCGAGCACAGTTTGAAACATCGCGCGGCGATTGCTTCTGACTAGAGATGGGCGATGTTTAAAAAAATCAACTACTCGGAAATAGTCTGTGCAAAATAGAAGTCGATGTGTGGAAGTCGATGTTTTGCCTAAAATATCGGCTATTAGTCGATTACTTTTATATCAGAATAAAGCGCGCCTAATTTGAATAGCTGCAGCTAAAAGGGGAAAGAAACCATTAAGAAGCTAATAAAAAGCGACTAAAACGAGTAAAATGTCGACAAACAAAAACGTACTAAAATAAATAAAACTAATTTCAAACTAGTATGCATATCTTTAAAGTAGTATTCTTTTTATTCATGGCCATGTACAAAATTGAGCGTGAGATGTTGGTGTCCCTGGTGATGGTTTGAGTGCTGTATGATGATTTAAAATTCCAACATCGTTTTCATGATTCCAGAGTTGTATATGCTTGCAAATATATACCTACACAAAAAAAACATTAATGAGTTTTATATTTATAAAAAGAAGTTAGGAAATGGATCATACCTGAATAAAAAATAGTGTAATAAATACAGAATAAATACAGAAACTTTAGAAGCAGGTTGTAATTTTTAAATGCTCAAGAAATATGATATTATATCACATATATATTATTAGAATTCTGGGGTACATATCAATTTCATGTATAGTAAGAACATTAGTTCATGCTTCTTAAATTAACAGTAATAAGATCACAGCAAGATCTCAGTCCTTCACAGCAAATACAGGTGCACAAGTTATCACACATAAAGAAACTTAGTTATATGAACGCCGTTTATAAAATTTTTGTACATATCTATTTTATGTAGGGGAGACCCGGGCGAAACCGTCCAGAGGGTGAAATCGTCAAATCAAATATCTCGGAACCTGTATATTGTGCGAACTCGCTATTAACATTGTAAACGCGTCTTATGGTACCCATGTGACCAACGGAGTTTCGGCAGGTTACCTGCCGTGTTATGATTTTTACGAGGGCAAATGTGTTTTCGGAAGGTGAAAGTGAAATTTTCTGCGCGTGGAAATTTTGTAATATCTGCAATAATATTTGCTCTCCAAATCTCCAGGTACGTGATTATAAAGAGTAATGCATGCTGAACACGAATCCAGTGTAGTTTTTTCATTATCGTTCATGTCTAATATTTCGTAGGCGATCAAACCTGAAACTTGTGTTGAGGGCTAATTCGTCAGTAAGCACCCGGGGTGGACTTTTATAATATTGGCAAATTTTATAATTTTATTATATTTTTTAGTCTTTTCTACCCCTATTTCATATATTTTTCTTTAATATTTGGTTGATTAGTTCTTGAGTTATAGAATCCGTACACACACACAAAAACACAAAATAATGAAATTTTTTAACACTTTAATTAATAAATGTTTACATTTTTCTATTACCAAATAATTAATAAAATGTATCCTATCAGTTTTCATAATCGGAATTATGTATTTGTGGAGTGACGATTCCATCCTGCCATTTTTGAGATCTCAATTTTTCCACCGTTGTCGTTTTTGCTCTATACCGGTTAAACAAAGCGACGTAGAAAAAAATTTTCCATATAATTTTTGTAGCTAAAGTTTCACTCTTTACAATCGTATACCACATTTAACTAAAATTATTTATTTTGTTGTTAAAAATCGGCACCAAAAAAAAACTGACGGTCTTGCCCGGGTCTCTCCTACAGTAAGAACATAATTAGTTAATGCTTCTTAAACTAACAGCTAAAAGAATAAGATCACAGCAAATACAGTTGCACAAGTTGTCACATGAAGAAACTTACAAGGGAACGGTCGGAAGTGTCCCTCACCGATTTGGATGGGCTTTGGATATGTTGTAGAGCATCAAAAAATATTAGACTCCTATTTTTTTTTTGGGCTTATCTCGACGTTTAAGGGTTGAAACAACCCCTTGAAAATAACGGATTTTATAATTTTTAGCGAATATCTTCGAAAATATAAGGCGTATGAAAAAAAGTTTTATACAAAAGGTTTATGGTTTTTTATGCTTTTTACAATGGCGTAATTACATTTTTCAAATATGTCAAATTTTTTAATTTAACCCCACACCCACCTATTATTTTTGTAAAATATAACAATTTTTTTAACGCAAAAATTTAAGAGCATTGAGTGCCAAATACATCCATGTATATTTTTATTATGATACCACTATTCGATTTTTGGGAAGACGACATGATATGTGGTATAGGCGTCGCGCTGTAGGTAGGTGTTGCGTTATTTCTGTTCAGTTGCGCTGTACGCTTAATAATTTCTATTTGTGCATATTTTCTCATACTACAATATATACTATATACTACGACATAATATGCGATGAAAGTCCAAGCAGAGGAAAAGATATCACGTCATCCGAAGTTTAACCCTCGGAGAACACACAGGGTCAATTTGACCCTTACCTCGAGTTTTATCATAATATCTTGAAAGCATTTTAAAAATGTAAATTTTTAGCCAAAAGTATTAAAAATAAAAAAAATAAAATTTTTGTCTTAAATTACATTTTTCAAAAAAATAATTTTTTTTTGAATTTTTTTAAATATGTAAATAATTTTAACGGCACTTTGTATTTATATCAATTGATTTAACAATGTTCCAAGTACATCTGTAAATTTTTTCAAGCTGATCGCACTCGTCAATTTAAAATGGTGGACGATCAATGTGTGTGTAGGGTCAGATTGACCCAGAGTGTTCTCCGTGAATGAAAAAATAGATGTGTTCTCCGAGGGTTAAATAGCGTGTGCGCAAAACAGTGTTATAAATACTCGTCGAAGTAAATCAACAACCAAAGTTCACGCATTTGAATATCATTTGCTCGTGTCATAATTCCGGAAAGCAAGCATTTCAGATCGTAAGTTTGAAGTGTAAAGAACTGTTTGTTGTACGCTGTCGTTTTGTGAACATGTAAGTGCATTTTTATTGTTAACTTTTATTGGTTTCTTACGCTTGTTACTTTTTCCTTTGATATTGAATATTTAATATAATTTTTTATTCAGCTCTTATTCAATTCTTTGCCAGTCTTGCTAGTGACTATATAATCTTTTTTGCTCATAAAATGTCATGATTGTAAGCACATACTAAAATTATTTTTAGTTAATAAAGTTAATTTTTTTAGTTTGCTTCAAATTTCAGATTACCTCCTTGTCAGAGTATCAGAACATTTCAATATTTTGTACTGCTGTCTCTCTATTGTCATCACACACGCATTTCCTCTGCTTGGACTTTCATCGCATATTATGTCGTAGTATATAGTATATATTGTAGTATGAGAAAATATGCACAAATAGAAATTATTAAGCGTACAGCGCAACTGAACAGAAATAACGCAACACCTACCTACAGCGCGAAGCCTATACCACATACCATGTCGTCTTCCCAAAAATCGAATAGTGGTATCATAATAAAAATATACATGGATGTATTTGGCACTCGATGCTCTTAAATTTTTGCGTTGAAAAAATTGTTATATTTCACAAAAATAATAGGTGGGTGTGGGGTTAAATTAAAAAATTTGACATATTTGAAAAATGTAATTACGCCATTGTAAAGAGCATAAAAAACCATAAACCTTTTGTATAAAACTCTTTTTCATACGCCTTATATTTTCGAAGATATTCGCTAAAAATTATAAAATCCGTTATTTTCAAAGGGTTGTTTCAACCCTTAAACGTCAAGATAAGCCCAAAAAAAAAAATAGGAGTCTAATATTTTTTGATGCTCTACAACATATCCAAAGCCCATCCAAATCGGTGAGGGACACTTCCGACCGTTCCCTTGTTATTTATAAACGCCATTTATAAAATATGCCAATATTCTTTGTTCAAAGAACTAAGGAATACTAACTTATCGAGTCGACTTCCTGTAAGTCGACTACGACGTTCAGCCTTAATTGCGCCGGCTATTGAAAACATTCTTTCTGCGACGGAACGGATGTAGCAACAAAGCTTAAATATTTTTGAGCGTATGAGTGTAGTGTCGGACACGCAAGTTTCAACTTATCCCAGTGCTCGATGGGGTTTACGGATCGCGAGACAACTGGCTGATTCAAATATTGTCTGAGTTCAAGAGTGAGATCGTCGCAATCGAAACTATCGGAAGGTTCCGTTTGATTCTCGGAGACGATGAGTTTATCGTGAAAACTCCATACACTATCGTTATCGTTTGCTATCTGCGAATTATTTTCGTCTTTCATCGCTCGCAGAGTAAGACTTTCGTTTTGAGGTAGACCCGTTTTAATAATCGCGTCGATCTTCGAGAACTGCAACCGCTGCGGTGACCCAACCAAAGTCTCCAACTTATTGGAATCAAAAGTTTGATTTTGTGTGCTTGGGGTAGCAGGATCCGCTTCTGTACAAAAAAATATATATGCATAACATTGTTAATACATATCATTTGTTATTTTTTATATGAATCTTGAGAATACAAACCTGCATTAACTTTGTTATCGGGAAGAGCCTCAAGTTCCTCTAGAAGTACTATGCCTTCAGGTATCTGGCTTTCCTCCAATTGCAACGATAAGTCATCAAGGTCGATAGACTCACTGGAAGAGAAACATGAGTAAATATTACGTACGTGTTATGCAGACAACGTTACAATTCTCAAAAAATCGGTGCAATAACATTACGTACAAATTTACGTTGTCCTTTGACCGTGAAATGGCATTGATTTCATCACCGACGTTGTCTATCTCACCCGACATGATCAGAGATACAATATGATTCACTGTGTGGTTATCGTCATCTGTAGAATTATATTTGTATAATATATTACATCTAAAAAGTACTATTCAAAACATCGATTAACAGTATAATAAAAGTTTACTTACAACTTCACTTTTTATACTCGGATAAAGAGAGATTGCGAATGCAAAACGATTCCTGGTCATTTATGCGAAAATAAACGGCGTGCGGACCACGAAACTTAACTTTCTTGAGCTGCTCTAATGAAGGATCCATTTCTTCATTTATAACAGATAATGCGTAAATGAGAAACACTTCAAAGGTTCAAACACTGACGAAAAGCACTACCTGGCAATACGGAAAGAAAAGGTATCTTTTTTTCTTTCCCGGCTCTTTCGTTGTGTAATTGATGTTTTTCTGTTTATAGTCGATAATTATTACTCGATCGATGTATCATTGGTAAAAATAGTCGACTAAAAATAGTCGATGTTGTGATAAAAAGTAGTCGATTTTCTAACATCGAATGAACATCGCCCATCTCTATTCTGACCCTCGAATGGCGGCGTATCCGGCGTGTTTTCTCATTCCTAATTACTAGACCAATGCACCGCCGTAGAGTTAGCAGACAAATTGAATATTTTTGAATTATTCTTTTTCATATAATTTGGGAATCATTTAGGGAAGTTTAGGAAAATTGTTTAAACATTTGGGAAATAATATTTTTCTGTGTTTTAAGTCCGACAAATAATCGGCGCGCAGTTTAATATGTTGGAAAATACGCGTATTAATACCTATAGAAAATAATTATATTGAGCTGCCTAAGATCCAAGCTTGGACCGTATGGCTATTTCCTTTATATTGATTTATATCTTAACGGTCTTAACATATATTGTTTATTCACGTCGCCTGAGAAAGACGTTCAAATTATTGTTATCCGGTTATTGCGATAAATATTACCACATGCCCCGGTAGTCGAATTGGTAAGACGCCCGAACGGAATGCGGGAGATTCCAGGTTCGAACCCTGGCTGGGATAATATTTTTTGCAATAAGTTTTTACAGTGATTTTAATATTAAATCGATATCGATTTAATTAGGGAAGGGAGAGGGAATTTCTAATGTTCCAACAATAGCTGTGTTTTAAGTCCGACAAATAATCGGCGCGCAGTTTAATATGTTGGAAAATACGCGTATTAATACCTATAGAAAATAATTATATTGAGCTGCCTAAGATCCAAGCTTGGACCGTATGGCTATTTCCTTTGTATTGATTAATATTTTTCTGTTATTAACAAAATTTTATCGAGCGTCAAGTTAGCAGATATAGCGACTATGTTTAATGTTTACTATAAATGGAATCGATTGGAAATCATTTGGGGATGACATCTTCATTGTAATTTTTATTTGGGAAAAGTCGCTTTTTTTGTAGTTTAAATAAATCTTTGTATTAAAAATAAAAAAAGAAATAAATTTAGGTCTCTGTTCTTTTTTGTTGCACTTCTGCACTAGTACAACCACTGATCTCTATGTAACACTAGATGGCGTATGCTATGGAAAACCTTGTTACGAATTGAAAACCAGGCAGCCATTTTTGATTCCGTAAAATATGCTAATATGGCGGCGTGTACTGTTTATAGTTCAGTGCTGTTTCGGGTTGTGTTAAGAGAAATGTGGGTTAAATCATAGACTTATATAGATAGACCGGCCCCTGCCGTGAGAGCACGCGTCGGAAGATGTACGGTGCAGACATAGCCGTGGGGGGTCTCTTCTCTCTGTCTTCTGATCGCTTGGTGGGGATAGACGTCTAGCCCATCTATTCCCTACTAGTCCCCACTCTAGACTTCTATCCCCACCAAGCGATCAGAAGACAGAGAGAAGAGACCCCCCACGGCTATGTCTGCACCGTACATCTTCCGACGCGTGCTCTCACGGCAGGGGCCGGTCTATCTATATAAGTCTATGGGTTAAATATTGTCTGTATCGTTGTGGTTACAAAAAATACGTTTTAAAAATGGTGAAATCCTGTGTTTTTTGTGGCTCTAAAGAAGGGACCGAAAGTAGAACACTTCATATGTAAGTATACAAGTCATATACTCATGTTTATGTCTTATAGGTTATTCCCTTTTTGTCATTCCCTTTTTGTATTTTATTTAATGTTTTTCCAAAAATTGATATTGTAAAATAATATTTTTTGTAAAGGTTTCCTTTGAAAGATAAGGAAATTTTGCAATCATGGTTGCAACAGATGGGTCTGGGGTCAAACTTTACACCGACAAAGTATTCATAATTATGTTCGGATCATTTTGAGGAAAAATCTTTTCGAGAAGGTACAAATAAGAAATGCCTACGCATTGGAAGTATTCCAACAATATTTGGGCAGTAAAAATCAGTTTGTGCTTACTGTCATGCAGTAAAAAGACAGGATAAAAAAAGATCATTCCACAAGTAATAAGAATTATTTATGCAAATAATCACTTATTTTAAATGCAAGGAAAATGTATAATTGTAGTGTTTATCTCGAAGTATTTGTATTTGAACTTGTAAATACTTTTTTAATAGATTTCCCTTAAATAATCCCAAATTACTGGAGAAATGGGTAGCGATAATGGAGTTGCAAGGTTTCATTCCAAATGAGAAAAGTTTGCTGTGTAGTCACCATTTTGATGAAAAATGTTTCCGATCATCAGGTCGTGGTTTAGTTTTTAAAGCAAATGCAGTGTCAACTTTGTTTTCATCTGCAGATAGCGGAGGTATGATAATGTATTATATTTATAAATTGTTTTAATTGGAATTATTTAGTTTTATTAATATTGCTGTGCATTAAAATAACTTTTTAGTAAAATAAATAAATAAATAAATGCACATTGTATACAGAAATATATACATTTGTAGGGATCTCTATTGCAGGAGAATTGCAAGAAAATATAAGCAATTCATCTGATGTAGTAGTATGTAATATTAATGATAATCAATCAATAACACGGCAGCAAGGTACAAAGCGTATTTCGTCATAATTTTCTACATCTCCTTCTAAAATTCAAATAAGTAGCAGTCTTTTTACTAGCACATCAATGCATTCAGAGAAAAAAGCTGTGATGGATTGTTCCTCAGGAATAAATGATTTAGGAGTATATATAAGAAGTTAATGCAGAAAATTTAGTATTTTAAAGTCTGACTACATATCGCTCCCTACAAACCGCTCCGATCGACATACAGGGAAGTTAAAAATTGTGCATCAAATAACGTATATCTTGTGCTATACATACATACTTTTCTGGTATATCCAACTCTCTTCCCATACAACACAAAAACCTCTTAAAATATTTTTAAGATATTTTTTAGGAAGTTTAAAATAATTTAAAATAATTCAAAAAAATATTTTTATAATGTTACTATGTCCGCCAAATTATGTCAAATAAATATTTACAAAGATGTTTTAAAAGATTGCGTACAAATATATTCAATAATATTTGTAAAATCTTTTAAAAATATTGCTTTAAAAAATAAAATATATTTAAAATTCAAACATATTTTTTGGAAACATTCTAAAAATAGTTTTATAAACTATTTTAAAAAATATTTTGTGCGTATGGGTTACGCGTTTTTTTTACACAATTTTTTTTTAATGCAATTTCTTATTATTGCGCAACTTACCTACCGCATAAAAGAAGATATTCTTTGTATCTGTGTATCTTTTTTATATAAGATTTTTTAAAAATAATGATTTTTTAATAAAGTTACTTGGTGGCGATTTTTCTTCTCACGCTTACGCGGAACATTTTAGCGCGTAAAAAAAGAGGTAAATCTAAAGCGGCAAAAATATAAAAATTTTCTACCATTTTTATTAAAAAATGCGTGTAATTCTACTTTTCTACAAAAAATATTCTGCTGTATATTTTATGGATATAAAAGTAACAACTTAAAAAATTAAAAGTAATAACAGTGGGCTTCCGCACCACCCTTGAGGTACTACACCAATGGCGCGTTAGGTTTTTTAAAGTGGACCTTCGCCTGGAGCCATATTGTACCACATTTTAAGATCTTTTTCAGTATAATGTATAAAGGCTCAAACAGATATATTGAAATCATATTGCGTAAGAGCGCATGCAGTTGAAAAATTACATCAACGTGTGGCCGTGCGCAACATATCACTAATTTATTACATTTTTACTTTAGAATGTGTTCGAAGTGGCCCCCCTCCATCATCTCATAAAATATAGCCCTTTTTAAATTTGCCCAACGCACCCGGCGAAGCGAGCGGCGGCGCGGCGGCTCGCTCTCATACACTAGTAGATGCGCGGCTCACGAACGTGCGTCCGTTTAAAAAGCGATGCTGACTGGCTAATCTTTAATTAATAATAACTACTTTTTTAAGCATAATTTAAAAAAAATAATTCAGAACTTTCGACTTAGTTTTTCATGAGGAATATCGCTGTGTAAATAGTGGGTGCGCATTAGGTGACACAGATATTATACTGCCATATATGGATATTCATTTAATATATGGAAGACAGCGTGGAATCAGACAACAGCCCGGTAAAAGAAATTTTATATACAAATATATATAAATATGTATAAATATATATATATATATACATATAATTATATATCAAATTTGTTCACACATGTCTTTTTTTCTCTTAACCCAGTGAGAAATGACAGGTCGGAGTAGACGCCCGGGAAAAAATGATTAGATCGAATTACATCCGATCAGATCTATTTTTTAATCTGATTAGAACTGACTTGATATTGGACATATCCAAACAGACCTAATTAGATCTGGTTGAACTTATTGTACGCATATTAATAGATCCAACCAGATTTATTTAGATTTGTTTGGAATCCTGGGAAAAAATGTTTGCATCAAATTAGATAGAATTATATCTGATTAGATCTACTTTTATATCTGATTAGATCTGACTGGATATGAGACATATCGAACGGATCTAAATAGATCTGGTTGGACTTATTGTACGCGCGCGCATACAGGTCCAACCAGATCTACTTAGATCTGTTCGGAATCCCGAAAAAATTGATCACATCAAATTAGATCAAATTATATCTGATCAGGTCTACTTTATATTTCATTAGATCTGACTAGCCAACAGATCTAAATAAATCTGGTTGGACGCGTATATAAATGAAGGCTCGCATATAGGACTAACCAGATCTATTTAGATTTGTCCAGAATCCCGAAGATATGATCACGTCAAATTAGATTCAATTATATCTGATCAGGTCTACTTTATATCTCATTAGATCTGACTAGATGTGGGATATCGAACAGCGATCTAAACAGATCTGGTTGGACTTATTGTAACGCGCATATTATCCGCCTATATATGGCATCCGATGGGATCTATTTCTCATATTTAAAAGTTGACGAACAGTGTTATAAGAACGGTATCAAGATTTATATAATTATATATAAATGTAACGTCACATTTTTCTCATAACCTAAAACTTTACTTTTTATAAAAAAAATGCAATGCGAAAATGATCTATTTAATTATTTTTAGATTCTTTCTTTGATTATTTTTCCTGTATATACTATATTAAAAGAAAAAAATACATGTGTGAACAAATTTGATATATAATTATATACAGGGTGTCTCAGAATTGATAGTAAATAAAAAAGAGGCATATTCCACAGGTCAAAAGAAAATAAAATTGTCCTATATGTCCGGAAACGCACCCCCTCTGAGCTACGCTCCCTTAAAGCTTTTTGAAAAAACTCGAATTTTCTGTATTTTGTCTAAACTTGGGCGTCAAATTTTACGAAAATCGGTACATATATCTTTGTGCGTTTTATTCATTTTTCTTATCAAAAAAATTTCGAAGGGGGTTTTAAGGGGGGGCTACATTTCAATGTGACCCTTCCCCTTTAAAACCCTCTTCGAAATTTTGTTAAACAATTTTTGACAAGAAAAATGAATAAAACGCACAAAGGTATATGTACCGATTTTCGTAAAATTTGAAGCCCAAATTTAGACAATATACAGAAAATTCGAGGTTTTTCAAAAAACTTTGGGAGCTAAAGGGCGTAGCTCATAGGGGGTACGTTTTCGGACATATTTTCATAGGACACTTTTACCTTCTTTTGACCTGTGAAACATGTCTTTTTTTTATTTACTATTAATTATTGGACACCTTGTATATTTATATATATTTATACATATTTACATCTATTCATATATAAAAATTTTTTTACCGGGAGCAAAAAAATAAATTCCTTTTTTATTTATTTAAGTAATTATACAGAATAACTAACACAGCTCGGATTACTTTGACCTTGACATATGTTGTCATGGACATGATTCTGAGTAACTTTTCCTTATAATTTAATCAGCGGTCGCTACTTATTAAAAAGTTATTAACAAATAAAGTTTGACAAATACAGTAGTTATTTTGAAATAATTTGTTAAAACAGAGAACAGTTGGTATATAAAAAGTACATATTTATATGTACGATGAATAGTCGTATTTAGGTTAGTGACGCTCTTTAAACAGTTAAATACTTTTAAAGCGCGTCACTAACCTACATATAGTCGCTACATCTTGTCGGTATAACAGGTCTCATAACCTGATAGTCGTCAACTTTAACAGTTAATATCTCGCTTCGCGGGGCAGAGCGACACTCTTTTCTGCCAAATTCGGTCGTTTTGTGCAAAAATGCGTCGATTAAGCCTAAGTTCAACGAAATCGGTGAGGAGGCCACTATTCTGCACATTTACCTCACTTGACTTTCGATGATGAATATGTCTCAGCCACATGTGCACACACACACACACACACACACACACACACACACACACACACACACACGCGCGCGGGGAGTGCAAGGGGGGCCTTCGGATCGCCCCCCCCCCGCAACCCCTCCGCCGGTAGGCAGGGTGGACCTCGCTTTACAACTTAGCACGTACTTTGTAAGTTGTAAAGCGAGGTTCACTCTGCCTACCGGCGGAGAGGGTGCGGGAAGGGGGCCGAAGGCCCTCTATGTACCCTTCCGCGCGTGTGTGTGTGTGTGTGTGTGTGTGTGTGTGTGTGTGTGTGTGTGTACACCATGTGACTACGACATATTCATCATCGAAAGTCAAGCGATTCAAAATATGTGCTGTATTTGTCAAGCTTTATTTGTTAATAACTTTTTAATAAGTAGCGACCGCCGATTAAGTTATAAGGAAAAGTTACTCATAATCATGTCCTTGACAATATGTCAAGATCAAAGTAATCCGAGCTGTGTTAGTTATTCTGTATAATTACCTTTATTTATTTATTATCTCTGCGTCACATAAAATTAATTACATATTTTTGTAACAAATATATTATACATATAGTACACATATATGTACATATATATATCTCATCGCGATAGAGTATAGAATTAAATTGCATCTTGCATGTCCGATCAAAAGAAAGATTTTCTTACAAAAGATAAAAAATTATTTCATTATTAAAATAAGGTTTTATATTCAGAAACTTTTTCTTGTAATCCATATACATTATTTTATATTTATATATATATACGATATAAAGTATATTTTATATTACTTATCCTGTAAGAACAAAAAGTTAGCTAACTGCTAAAAAAATAATTATGAATTTAATTGTAGAATTATGTCTAATTTTTGATGGGTTTCGTACAACATTCTTTCTTTATTTTTCTTATACGTATCGATCGCTTTTCCACGCATTTCTTGATCCCATTCGTACATATGTTGAAATATAGGACATGCATAATTTGGCGAACAAAATTTAATGGCAAACTTCAAAGCTGATTCAGCTTTCTCAGTCCATCGAAATTTAACGCACAATAGCAGCCAAAGAAACCTGTGAAATACATGTGCATTACGTTGAGAAATTGCGAATCAATCTGAATAAAGGTATGCAATTTTACCGTATTTAATAATTTTTGAAATAAAGAGCGTAACAATGTAGAATTGATATCAGCTTCTTTATGGTCAGACACTTATGAAAATAATGTAGGTAGTGCAGAAATATCATTATCTGAAGGTCACAAAGGTTCTCTCCATCTATTAAGAGAGACGGCACATTTTCGAGTTTATAATCCCATTTGATCCATCCTACCGCTAACTTGAGAAGATTTATTTCCCATGTGGTCCATTTTGGCACAACAAGTGGAGAAGGAACATTATGGAACCACTCATTCCACGGAACATTATCTAATATCTCTTTAGAGGGTTCAGAAACTTTTATGTTGATATATCTTCGCTAAAAGATACGTGAAATCGATATTTCCAAGTAAGTTCGCTTAGTCTTCAACAGTTTTAATTACAAATTAAAAATTTTCGAAGCAATGTAAGTTGACATGTTGGCCCCCCATGATAAATCTAGGCCCCAAAGTCCTGTTTTTGATATATCCGACATTGAAACTTCTGGTGGGGCTCCTGATGACGCAGATTTTTGCCAGAAACATTATTCTATGGACCAACATGGTGAAATTTGAATTCAATGTCTTATTTGTCGCTTATGGGCACACTGTGCGAAAAAGTTGAATATGTGTGCGATTTTTGTTTGTAAATGATAAAACTGAGAAGATTATAAATTGTTTTATTTATTCTGTAATGTTTATGCATTAGTTTCTAAACACTGTTGTCAAAAAAATGCAATTTTTGATGGGGGGGCCATATTACCCTCACTTTTTCCAAACGTCACAAAATGACATGTTTCAGAAATATATGTTCTATATAACTCAATTGTATTTTCTTTGGTTCCACGTTTTAGCAGACACAAACTAAATAGTCCACCTTCATTTTAAGCAAAAGTTTAGCTCAATTGAAATAACAGTTCAGATTTTATGTAGAAAAAACAAATTAGAGGGCCACGATTAAACCTCTTCCTCTATTCATGCACAAAATAAACCGCATTATAAGCACGGGCTTAAAATTGTTATGATGAACGATCCAGACACAATTTATAAGATAAATGCTATTCCCTACTTTGGAAAAGTTGATACAAGACTTCTAGAGTCTAAGCCTTCTTATTATGTTCGTCAATTATCAGAGCCGATCCGTGACAGTCACAGAAACATTACTTGTAATAAACGGTTTACTTCAGTGCCTCTAGTGCAAAGCATAAAAAGTGATTTTTCACTTAGTGTGGTAAGGACAATTAAAGCGGAAGAAAGAGAGATACCACGGAAGATAAAAGAATTCACTGCAATTAATGATTCACGTTTCCTTTATGCTAATGATATAACATTAGTTTCACATTGTCCAAAACAAAGTAAAATAGTTTTCGTATTGTCTTTCTTTCTTGAACGTAAAGTTGTAGTTGATGGAATAAAATAGCAGATATCATTCAATTTTATAATTCTACTAAATTAGGCACATTCGACCAAAAATTTCGTGAATACAGTACTGCACGAAAGTGTTACCGTTGATCGATGAGATTCTTTTATGCTATGTTAGATCAAAGCGGTTATAACAGTTTTAAATTATATTTTTTAAACGAAGAGAACAAACAAATACCAAGAGATAAGTTTTTAGACACATTATATAAAAGTTTAATCACTCCACATATAAACAGACGCTTGCGTAAAGGTGGCGGAATCACTCCTCAATTACGAGAGGAAATGGAAAGGATTATTAAGGAAGAAGATAGCGAACCATACACATAATAATCCTATTACTTACAAATAAACGTGTCAAGTGCAGATATTGCCCTGCCTTTAATGAAATAAAAACTCAATTTGTTTGCTCTCAATGCAAAAACCCACGATGCGAGGACCATCACTCGATGTTATGCGAACAATAATATGCACAATTAACACTTAAGATAATTTTTTTATTGTATGTTTCAATGATTTGTTTGCAAAATATATTAATATAGAATGAATAAATAAGTTTATTATTATGTATTTTTATGTGTAACTTCTCCTTGAAGAAGCTACGAAACTTCAAAATAAAACAGAAACTTTAAATGTACTTGACTCCTTGCAGTTTTATATTTAAATTGTTTAAATTCTAGCAAAACCTTTTTTCAATAATATAGTATATTTTATGATATTGTAAGTCGTTTTAAGTTTTTCTAAATGTATTAGTTTTTTTTTTTTTTTAAATAAAGATGATTTTTAAAGCTATACAAAAATTCTCCTTTAAGTCTATATAACTTTTTTTTCTTATTTATTGTTCCAAAATAAAGCTTAGGTTGCTCAGGCATTTTAATAAAAAAAAGATGTTGATGCTAACCTAAGATATAAAGAGATAAAGTTTACTTATTATACTTAAGAAAAATTTATTAACATTTTTTGGATTTTTTATAAAAACCATTTTCCTTTATTTCAAAAGGGGTGTACGGGTGGTCTAGGACATTCTGTATTATAAAGATGTGCCGTGGTTTTATAACGATAGGAATATCAGCGCATCATGACGCGACAAACAGTTTTACATCAAATTTAAAACTTCTGTGTTTAATCAGAAACGTTTTTATCCGAGGAAGAATTGTGCAGATACATTAAGAAATTCTATATCTTTTTATTAACTTTAATAAGGTTACTAGTTACTATACTCTGGGATACCCCAGCAAAAATTTTCATCGGTTGGTACTCAGGTAACAACAATTTCTTTGCATTGTGGTGGGGAGGGAATAGAGTTTTGACTCTTCCGAAGTGACAGCTATAACGATAATGTCCGTTCGACCTAAGTAGCGAAAAAGAAAACATCTCAAAAGTGTTTATAAGTCTCATAAACTCGACCATACTAACCGCGTCGCAGTTTTGTAGAGTAAGTACATTTTAAAAGCGCGATATTTTGTCAACGTAACTTTATATTTTTGTTATACACATATGTATTACGTATGTTTCTATTTTATATCCGTAATATAAATTAGAGTATCCTCCATAATTTTTAGTCAGCAATGGCGCGCCGCAGCGAACGCATAAGACAATTGCAGGGGCTGATGCAAACTCAGCCTGAAAATCCTAATACCGATAGTGAAACCACAGAGAAAAATTATAGTGCTGAGGAATTTAGTGATATTGAAGTAGATACATATAACTGTATACCAGAAGACGAAGAGCAACCGGTTGAAAGTGAAGAAGAAGAGGCGCATGCGTCGACACGAGGATCGTTTCTTTGCCGACGCTCTAAACCTTTCCCGACTCGTTTTGTGAAAGGCCCTAACGGCTTCAAATGGTCCGTTGAACCGCCGACGGAAGAAGAACAAAGAGAAGCAGACGAAGTATCGAATTATAAACCTGAAGTGTTGGACGATGCGAAGAAAAAGAAGACTCCAATGGAAGTATGGTCTCTCCTTTTTACTGATGATATGCTAAATACAATTGTCAAATATACTAACGTTCAGATTGCACAAAAACGAAAAAAGAATACAAGACCTAAATGTGACAAATTAGATATTGATCTCCAAGAATTAAAAGCCGTTATAGGAATTTTATACTTTGCCGGATTACAAGAAGAAAATTTTATTGAATGCAAATAAATTATGGAGTAAACCTGAACCAATTGGTCCAATCTATCGCGCAAACATGTCAAAAAATCGTTTTGTATTTTTATCAGGATGTTTACGGTTCGATGAAAAAAGCACACGTAAAGAACCTCGCCAACGTGATCATTTAGCACCAATTCGTGACCTTTGGGATTCATTTATATCGAATTGTATAAAGTATTATTCGCCGAGTAAACATGTAACAATAGGCGAGCAGTTTGTAAATTTTAATGGTGATTGTCCTCTTGGTGTTTATTCTACGATTTATGGGAGCAAAAATCGCGGGTTTAAAATTGTTATGATAAACGATTCAGAAACATCTTATATGATAAATGCTATTCCTTACTTAGAAAAAGTCAATAAAAATAATCGTGTAAAATCTAACCTCTCTGATTACGTGTGTTCATTATCAGAACCGATCCATCACAAAGGTCACAGAAACATTACTTGTGACAAACAGTTCACTTCAGTGTCTCTAGTGCAAACCATGAAAAAAGATTTTTCACTTAGTATGGTAGGAACAATTAAAACGACAGAAAGAGAGATACCATTTATGATGAAAACATTTACTACAGTTAATGATTTACGTTTTCTTTATGCTAATGATTTGACATTAGCTTCATTTTGTCCAAGACAAAGGAAAACAGTTTTGGTATTGTCTTCTTTACCTGCACGAGAACATGTAGTTGATGGAAAAAAAGTAGATATTATTAAGTTTTATAATTTTACTAAAGGAGGCACTGACAGATTTAACCAAGAATGTAGTGAATACAGTACTGCACGACTGTCTCACCGTTGGACGATGAGATTGTTTTATGCTATGTTAGATCAAGGCGGTTATAATAGTTTTAAGTTATATTCTTTAAACAAAGAGAACAAACAAATACCAAAAGACGAGTTTTTAGACACATTATATAAAAGTTTAATCACTCCACATATAAAAAGACGTTTGCAGTCACCTAAAACTAAAAGAAAGCTCCCCGATAAATTACGAAAAGAAATAGAAGATGTTATTAAGGGAGAACTTAGCGAATCATAATACATATATAATCCCATATATACTTACAATTTAGATAAACGTGTAAGGTACAGATGTTGCTCTGTTTATAATGATAGGAAAATTCAATTTGTTTGTTCTCAATGCAAAAGACCACGATGCGAGGAGCATCGCTCGATGTTATGCGAACAATATGTGTACGAATAATTAATACTTAAGATGACTTTTTTATTGTATGTTTTAATAATTTATCTGCAAAATAGATTAATGTTGCAGAAATAAATAGTGTATTTTTGTGAATAATCGCTTCTTTATCCAAGAAGCTACAAACAAAACATTAAAATATACCTGACCCCTTGCAGTTTTATATTAAAATTGTTTAAATTTTAGCAAAATATTCTTTCAATAATATTTTACTTTTATATTTTATTATATTGTAAGTTGTTTTATGCTTTTCTAAATGTAAGTATCGGTATTATTTTTTACAAGAAAGATGATGTCTCGGCTTTATAAAAATTCTCTTTCGCTTTAAGCCTTTATAACTTGTGTCCTATTTATGATTCCAAAATAAAGCTTATGTAGTCCGCTTAAGCGTTGGTATTTTAATTTAAAAAGAAGGAGGTAAAAAATATTAGTGCTTGCCTATGAGATATGACGAACGTATACAAAAAGTAAGGGGTAGTAACCTACGGTTAATAAAAGATATCGAATTTTTTAATGCATATCTGCACAGTTCTTCCTCGGATTAAGAAGGTTTCTGATTGAACACAGATATGTCCTATGATTGCTTGCATTTTTAGTATTAGGCACACCAAGTGTTTTTGAATCTTGATTTCATGATTTATGCTTTAATATTTTAAGTTGATTTTCTATAACTTCGTACCTTACAATTTTCTATTGTCAGTTGGCGCAATTTTTTGATTTCATTACTTTTGTTAAATTTTTTATGTATATAATTTTATTCCAAATATTTGACATTTTTTATACAAGTTTTTTGACAGTTTAAAATAACATTTTTTTGTGGAACACTTTTTACGTATACACTTGGCGCCTCTTTTTGTAGTTTTTTAAAAAGGTAATTTTTTACTGATATTGTTTTTTTGTACACCTCAATATTGGAAAACATTAAATTTTTTAATTTATGAGTAAGTATGAGTTAATAGGACTAAACCGATTTAAACAAATTAATGAAAAATAAGAATTGAAAACTTTGTTTGACAGAAAACAACCAAATAAATTTTGAATACAGTGGAAAAGCTTATAATTATTAGATAATCTATGTTGCATGCTTAATTTAATTTATTTGTTGACAGAAAATATTTTATTACTTATGTTATTTATCAGAAAATATAAGCCTAGGTTATTTGCCTGAATCTGCATAAATTAATATAAACTAACATAAATAAATAAGAATTAAGGGCTTCCTTACTCGTATTCTTTACGTTATCACCGCTTTACAATAAAGAACAGGCACTTGCTTTATTTATTTATTATTTATATTTGTTATTAATTAATAACACAACAGGATAATCTCATGTGTTATGTATTATAATTACTATGTTTACTGCTATCACTGAAATTACGTTATTTATTTTCAGTGTACATTACCACTATTTAAAACCCTTATTTATTGCGTGAACAAAACAAATTTTCAGTACTTGCAATGTATATTTCGATATATATTTAAATATATATTTTTATACTGCGTATACACAAAATAAAAAAAGACGAACGTGTGTTACATTTTAAAACTTAATTTAATATATACTTCTTATATTATTTTTGAAGTAAAACTTCTATGGGCGCGATTACGTATACTTCCGTCACGGAAGTCCGTCACGGAAGTCCGTCACGGAAGTTCGCACGAAAAGTTCCAACTTCTAATTGGAGTGATTTGGTGCGGGCGCGTCAAGAAAGTCTGTCACAAAAAGTTCATGGTATCTGAATTAAAGCCTGTGTAATTAACAAATCAAATTTTAACTATAAATTAAAGCCGATGCAATTCACAAATAATAATTGATTTGTGAATTAAAGCCTGTATAATTAACAAATCAAATTGTAATAATTACAAATAAATAAGTTAAAGCCGATGCAATTTACAAATGAAAATTGATTTGTGAATTAAAGCCTGTGTAATTCACAAATCAAATTTTAATAAAAATATATTTTGTATTTTATAAATTAAAGCCGATGCAATTCACAAATAAAAATTGATTTGTGAATTAAAGTTTGTGTAATACAGAAATCAAATTTAAATTGTAAATAAAAGTCAATGTAATTCACAAATAAAATTTGATTTGTGAATTAAAGCCTGCAGTATAATTCACAAATCAAATTTTAATTATTTAAAGCTGATGCAATTTACAATTAAAATTTGATTTGTGTATTATACAGGCTTTAATTTACAAATCTATTTCTATTTGTGAATTGCATCGGCTTTAATTTATAATTAAAATTTGATTTCTGAATTACATAGGCTTTAATTCAGATAATGTAAACGAGATACTATCCTATTCCACACAGCCAGGAAGTTTCACTTCTGCCGCGCGTGGAGGCCACACGCATATTTTCTTTATATTTTCATATTATTGCAAAATTATTTCTTTAATATAAAGAATTTTGTATTAAATTGTTATATAAGAATCATTTTACATAGATAACATATGTACATGCAATCAATATTCTTATTTGATTTGTCTATCGCACGAAATAAGTTCAGATGATATAATCACTGGCTGAATTATGCTTCAGCCTCTCTTATAAATATTAAATAAGACAATGTTTGTTTATTCATGTTTATTCCGATAGGTATATCTTTTTTAATTACATAGTTAAGTTTTAACTTTATTAATTAATAAATTTAAAACTTAACCATGTAATTAAAAAAAGTTTTATATGTAAAATATGTAACGTGCGATTAAATTCTTTTGCTCTCTCGTTTATGGTAAAACATTTATCAGCAGAAATTTAATTTTTGTATTTGAAACTTTTCCCCGATTGTTTTAAAGTTTATTTTAAATTATGAAAGAGCACAAGCTTCACACTCCGCTGTTTTGATGTCAGAAGGGCGTGACTAGAAATATAAATTAAGAGAAACGACCCTTGTAAAACGCGAGAGTAGTATTAAAGGACGTCCTCAGACGCACTCGAAGCGTAGCTCTATGCGTCGAGATATTCAACTCGTAACGCTTCACAGACAAAATAGGAACTAATTAAGCACACGAGAGTTTAAACGAGGCGCGGCACTGGCCGTAGTGAAAAGTGCAAGTCGTATTAACAATTATCTTGTAATTGTCTACAGCATGCTCAGGATTTGTAAAGCTAGAATTAAATTCGCAAGTAACGCTTGCTGGCACTTCGTGTCTCGACTCCGTGTGTTCCTTTCCAGATATACCTCTCATTCTATTTTCCCTCAAATCTGTGCCATTGTGTTTTCCCGTTTCGTCATGGATTTGACATTTCACTTGAATGAAAGGCAGGAAAATAAATTCCGCGTACTTGCTTTTACAAGTAAAATGTGATTGTCGTAGACCCGTATTTAATCGCGTTTCAACTGAAATTAAATTCTAAGAAGAATTCCAAATCTTATTTTCGATAATATATCTAATAATTTTTGAATAATATAATTTATTTCAATTTTAAATTATTGAAAGAAGAAATTAAATCTTATTTGCATATAACAATTAAAATTTGAGTAACAAGGAAAAGTGAGCTTTGAGAGTCAAACGCGATTAGTTGTGTGTGAGTTAACGCTATGTAACATTTAATTAATAATTTAATAGAAATTATAAATCATATTGGCTCTACTTTGAGCCATCTTCTCTCAGCGACGCGGTAATAAATAAATTAAATAATCTCAAGTTCTCCGACGAGCATAAGGTGAGTATTTAAAAATTTAATATATAAAGGTAGTGTAATTTTAATAAAAAATACCAGAAAAATTCAAATATTTATAGTCTTTGAGACTATAAATAAAAATTGGAACTAATCGGCAAAGAGAAATTTACTCACCAAATCAAGTTCAGAGAACGTGAGATTGACAAACCAAAACTGAGATGATTTTTAAGCGCGGGCGGTGGTTGATATAATCGAGACAGTGATACAATTAAAGAACAGACCTGGTTATGATCTTTACATTCCATTTTTAAATACTTATTTTATGATGGAGAACGGACCTGGTTACGATCTTTATACATTCAATTTTTAAATATATCTTATGCTCGTTAGAGAACATCATGGAATTATTTAATTTGTTTATCATCGCGTCGCTGAATATGGCTCAAAGTAAATCCGAAACGTACGATTTATAATTTGTAATAAATTATTACATTAAATGTTACATAGCGTTAACTCACGCACAACTAACCGCGTTTTACTCTCAAAGCCCACTTTTCCTTGTTGCTCGTTAATTTTAGTATTTTAGTAATTTTCGTAAATTAATTGAATTTTAGTACTGAGAGTCTTTAGAGTTAATTAATTATTTACATATTTAAATTAAAATTTGCTGTTATAACGTACAGTTATATATTAATATGAGATATACTTTTATATATAACATACAGTTATATATAAAAGTATATCTCATATTAAATAATACGTTATATATAAAAGTATATCTCATATTAAATGAGATATACTTTTATATATAACATACAGTTATATATAAAAGTATATCTCATATTAAAACAAATTTTTTTGTCATTTAGAATTTAAGTAACAATATTTCTATTCAAAAACGTTTCAATTAAATAAAGTTAATAGAATTTATCTTAAACTGAATTTCAGATTATTCAACGGAACAGTATTTTATAATATAAAGTTTTAATATTTGGAAATACTTGTAAATATGTAGATAACTGTTGTATAGTTTATCAGTTTCGAGAATCATTGTATATGCAAGTGTGTTTATAATTAAAATTTTTTAGAACGTACACTACTTCTCTCTTTTTCTCTTTCTCTACTTTTCTCTTTCAATATAAGAAATTTAAATTGTAAAGAGACTTATATAACGTTTTCTTTCACTGAATTTTTAATTATAACGATTTGACGAAAGGTTTTAATTTTTTGCAAAAAACTCTTTCCAAGTGACGTGATATTATTTTTGCATCCAAAATAACGCTCTAGCAAGTAAAATATTGTAAAATGTGACGCCAACGTCTTTTTTAACATGTGTTTTTATGGAGCACTGGCTTTATGACGACCACGTGCTATTATGAAAGCATGTGTACACATGCGCCCACGCATTCGCGAAATTCCGACGTTCCTAAATGTGCGTGACTGTATAAAATTATATCAAAGGAAAACGCAGATGATAATCTATGCTTTCATGTGGCATTCAGTTCGATCCTCTTTAATATGTATGCTATATATTTTATATATTTACATATTAAAGTTTGAATAAATTAGTTCTCAAATTGTATTATGTGCAAGCTTCTTTAAATTATGTTGCTTATAATAGTTTATAATAGTTACAGCTAGACGCTAAAATAAGAGTAGCATCAAGCTTTATCATTAAGACATTGTACTCTTTTCTTCTTTCCTACATTATTTTTAATATAACATGAATTTTAATTCAAGTTAGACAGAATTCTTACAAATGTTTAAATCCTTCAGACGTGAGGTATTGTGCTGAAACAAGGAAGATAGTCTTGATCTTGGTCAAGTACTTTCGGGCAAAGTTTACTTACCTCCAGGGGAACACGAGCGGCGCATTAATTGGTTTCTTGAACCGAGTGCCACATTTGAAGTTCCCTGCAAACTAAACATATAGGTTTTAGCGGTCTAAACATTTGAGTCCCGTGTTGATTCTCACGCGGAGAAGAGAACACGAACCCGAGATAATGTTTAATTGACATTTGCCAATTACAGCTAAACAATTAATGATCTAAACAGTCTAAACTCTTCTATCTTTCTATTACACGATGGACGGTGATTTGAAATGATTGAAGATTTAAATACATTTTTATTTTTCTACAAAATAATGTGCCATTATATAAATACTTTTTTGTACGTACTTTTCATATGTAATTCGGATATCGATTTATCGATGCATTTATAATTATGGAACTGAAAGCTCCATAAGACAATTTGTGGGTAATATAGTTTATATACTAGATAAACGGCGAATATAGAGTTGCTAGGGATAATAGAACAAGAAGCCTTCGAGAGAAAGAAGCTGTTTTACATTTACCGTAACGCGTGGCAGAAAATTCGATTTCATTGCTCGATTTTCCCCGAGACAATACAGACTACGTATCGCCGAAAGGGAGAACCGAAAACAAACTGTGCTCCGTTGTACTCGTCTGGCGGAAACGAACCACGTATCTATCAATAGAGCGCGAGCGCACTGCAACTCGATTTGTTCTTGCTCCCGGGGAGAGCCAATTTGCAGATAGTTGAATACAACATTAATTTAAGGTGGTTCATGCAGTACTTGCAAGTCAAATAGGCAACTATTTTTATTAGTGATAAATAAGTGTGATTTTTGTCCGTAAAAATCAGCATATAATTAGATTTATTATTTATGACATCTTTAATGTTATACGACCTCTACGTAATTAAAATATTGAGACAAAAGTCACTTCTTTTACTAAAGTTGTGAGCATGGTCGGTATACACGACCAGTCAGCAGCACGCGTGGTAAGCAGTCTTCGTCGCCGCGATCTATCAAGAGACACGGTAGTGTCTCGCGCCAAGTACGCGCGGAGCGAGACAGCCGTGGCTCTATATACGCGACGCGACGAGTTGCGAGTACCCGAGATTTTTAGATCTCGATAACCAGTGAACGGATCAAGTTCTAACTAGGCTTATCGTAAAGCTTGGACTAAGTTTATATAAGAAAAGTGTTTTTATTTTTCCGCTACGTGCCCTACGAGCGGAGATATTACGATGCATAGGATAAAGTGTGAAATTTTCAATTAAGATACGTCATCGTCGTCCCAGATCGTGACTTTCATCACATTCTCGCCACGGCGCGGCGGCGCTGCTGGGGGGTTTGATTTTCTTGTGGCGTTCATACCCTTGCCGTTATGCGGCGCTCTAGTCTCTACGCGTAGAGATGCGTTAGTTCGATCGATCGATCATATGTGAGGTGACAGGAGTAAACATAACCGTAAAGTGGCCGATACACGTCGCGAGTCCGGTTCGGCTCGGTTTCTACTCGTTCGTGGGTGGGATGTCACGGGCCGGGTTCGGCGTCCGACGAGCTAAATTTCGAGACTATTCGGGAGTGTGTGTGTAGTGAAAAACGTTCAGGTCTCATTACATGTACGAGTTTTACTCGCGAATCAAGCTCGCCGAGCCGGACTCGCGAGTCAAACTTGTACACATAATTGGCCGCTTCAGACGTCCGCGTCGTCGAGAAATATTCCGTCCGCGTCGAGGTTATATGATGCTTACGATGTTTACGTGTGCGTTTAGTCGGGGCTCGTGCAGTGATAACGTGCAATATATCGTAAGTAAACTATATCGTGCGTGATAATAAACTCACGCTCTCTCTCGCTCGCTTGCTCGCTCGCTTAATCTCGTCTCTTACGAGTTAAAGTGAAGTTATTTATATCCTCTAAATAAATCGCGTTCGCGAGAGAGATCGATCGAGTCATCGTTATCACACGCGTCGAAGTGAGTGAGGTTAACGTGTCATGTCACATTATATTGACACCGCAGGGAGGATTGATTCGCACAATCCTTTGGGCTTATAAATACAGTACTCGCTCTGCTTTCATGTTGATTATTAATTATTCAAAAAAAGCAATTATGTGTTTTTTATACGCGTCAATTGATTTATCTCATTATTCAAGTATTAAAGTATTAAGATTAAGATGCATTAACGTATTAAGATAATGAAATGTTTTTCATATGCATATACATATATAATAAAACTATATATATTTCAGTTTGACTTAAAAACAAAAAACTTTCCTAAGAAGCACAACATGTGAAGGCATTATGGCTGAAGATTTTTATGTCGGTACTGTAATAACAATATTTTCGAGATGCATCAAAATTACGGGTTACGCAGATGCCTGTACCAAAACTAAATTAGAAACGCAACTACAAAAGTAAGTAGACAAATAATTTATTTTATATATATGATTTCTTTAGTATTTATATTTGAAACCAGATGTAAATATTTTTACTCAATTAACATAATTTTACTTTTCCAGGGTTTTTGTACTTTTGAAACCAGATGTTATTGACAAAATAAGTGACATATTAAAAGCCATTATAAATTACGATTTTTATATCATAAATATAAAAATGATAAGATTAATTCCAAACGATATTACAGAATGTTGTCTTGTAAAAGACGAAATGGAAAAGACGTAAGTTAAATTTTGAGTTATTAACCGTATCCTAAAAGTAAACCGTTTATTAATTTTTAGTAAATTTTAGATATTGTAGCTATGAAAGTTTATTTCTAGGTGTATTATAAATTATCTTATATCTGGCCCTGTCGTTGCTTTAGAATTATTAGGAGGAAATGGTACAATGAGATGGCAAGAACTGGCAGGCCCAGAAGATAGTAAGCATGCTCGTTCAACAGCAGCATCTTCATTAAGAGCTTGCTATGGAAAAGACGAGATACATAATGCTGTATATGGATCTAAAGATACAGAAACAGCAATGCAGGTACAAATTCTAATGTACAATAGTTAATCTAAGAACATATATCTTGATCTAATATCTGATTGGATATTTTCAGGAATTGAAATACTTCTTTCTTGACTCAAAAAGTAAAAATAAAGGTTTAAGAAACACTGCAACTCTACAAAACTGCACCTGTTGCATTATCAAGCCACATGCCGTACAGGAAAGACTTCTTGGTCAGTCAAACATTTTGTTAATATATAATGTATACACATACATACATATATTAATATATGTATATATATATACACAAAAATATATATACATATTTGTAAAATAGCAACTAATGGAAATTTTCATATAACTTTGAAACCTCTATCTAAATCTAATGTGATATATTCTTAAATCATATATATTCTTATATCATGTTATTATTTACAATTTATTATTCGATAAAACATATAAAAAGCGTGTAACTACATTTGAATGATTATACTGCTCTCAATAGTATAAATTTTACTCTGAATACTATCTTGACAATTGTCGAGTGTTTTTGTTAAGTAAAGACTAAAACTTCCATGAGATTTCCACTTTCAGATATATAATTATCTTCTGTATTTCAGATTTCGGAATCTATAGCATTAGTTGGCGAAAAGGAACCGCTGAAGAGCTTAGAACAAGAATATGCAGAAGATGATGTGTATCTTTCGAAGGCGAAGGTCTTGGCTCAAAAGTATTCTTACATTAGGAGAACTAGACCCGATGGCAATTGTTTCTTCAGAGCATTTAGTTATGCTTATTTGGAGAAATTAATTGAGAACAAGGAGGAGTACGATAAGTTTCGTGATCTAGCTTTAAAAAGCAAGGATAGCCTTGTAGCTCTAGGTTTTCCCCAATTTACAGTCGAAGACTTTCACGACACGGTGAGATTTTTATTTTCATCCTTAAATTAATCTTACTTGCACATATATTAATATATCAATATGACACAAATTATAAGAATTTATATTTTGAAAAAGTATACATGGTGTACATATAGTATACAGATTTTCAAAAAGTATTGTATATTTAATATAAATACTCATATGTGTATGTATCATATAATACGACTTTGCCGTGTAGAATTTGAGAGAAAATATGAATTGATTTTGATGAACTTTTGTTACAGTTTATGGAAGTCATTGACAAAGTAGGTGGTGATACAGAGTCCAGTCACATGGAATTACACAAATTGTTCAATGAACAAGGTTATTCCGATTACGTTGTTGTGTATCTTAGATTAATCACATCTGGTCAGTTGCAGCGTGACGCAGACTTCTACCAACATTTTATCGAGGGGGAACGCACTATCTCGGAATTCTGCCATCAGGTTCGTACATGACATTATTCTTATTGATCTTTTGTTCTATCTGTTATTGATATTTGCTCTAATGTATCTACTTTTTTTCTAGGAAGTCGAACCAATGTATAAGGAATCTGACCATATTCACATTATAGCAATGAGTAGTGCCCTAGGAACTGGTGTTAGAGTTCGTTACATGGACAGAGGTGCAGGAACTGAAGTGACTGCCCATGATTTTCCCGAAGGTGCTATACCAGCTGTGCACTTACTATATCGTCCCGGTCACTATGATATTCTTTATCCTTGATGAATCTGACGTTATGCAGGTTTTTTTTAATACGACAAAAATGATTTCTAACGGCCAGATCTACTTCAAACTTTATTTTCAAAAGTGTTTCAGTTATAACGCAATATGTTACCTCTAAAAAAAAAGAAGAGAAGCAAATAAGTCGATTTCGTGTACACATTTTAGAAACCTCTAAGTGCATTTGCGTATGAATTTGTCGATATACCCTGTTGTTTATAAGCGTCATTTTAAACTTTAAGACTAATTATCTGGAATAAATATCAAAGAAATCGATGTACCGTGTTATTTAATTTCTACATTAGTTTTTCTCTTTCATCTAGGCATTTACATGAATAATGTTCCGTAATCTAAAAAAATGAATAAATAACACATTTTGCGGTAATCCTAAGGAAAATATTTCAACTTTACATTCCTTCCATACATTATATTTTATTTACATATATATTAATTTTTTTAAACAATATATATACAACGCAAACACATATTCTTTCTCAGACTACAAATGTGTATCACAGAAACAAAATATTTTATAATCTATATACTTGATACAATTTATAGCAAAAAGAAGAAAGACTGTTATATAATTTCTTACAATGTATGTTCTTAACCTTCGTCTAACAAGGTTCATGCCTGTCATATCTTTCACAAGGTGGGCCAGATCCGGATAGAAGCATTTTGTAGTTTATTCAACTAATTTTTTCGACTAGGCACTTTTTATTTTCGCAACAAGTTAGAAAATATTTAAAAGTAAACAAAATATATCGCAAAATATGTAAAATACCTCCTGATATCTAAAGTACTTTGCAGTATTTATTTAGGCGAAATCTGTTAGATATTCAACAGATGATATGGGTAGGATTTGACCCATGTTAGACCCTTATTAGACGAAGGTTAAAATTGATCAATCCTGCAATATATAACATTCATATCACATAGTTTATAAATACATATTCTGCAAATATTCATTATATAGAATTCTTATGTATACAGCACCGTACAAAATTACCTTTTACAAAAAGGTACAAAAAAAGACGCCAAGCACGCGTGGTGTACCTCGAAAAAATCGAAGTAATATTTTTAACCTCGAAAAAATCGAAGTAATATATTTGTACCTCGAAAAAATCCAAGTAATATCTTTACCTCGAAAAAATCGAAGTTATCGAAAAAAAACTTAAGTAACGGGTGGTATACTTAATACCTTTGTACCTTGAAAAATAAGATATACTGTTCATATAAGATGCGTAATATTACAAAAAGGCATGATATCCGTACAAAATTACCTTTTACAAAAAGGTACAAAAAAAGACGCCAAGCACGCGTGGTGTACCTCGAAAAAATCGAAGTAATATATTTGTACCTCGAAAAAATCGAAGTAATATCTTTACCTTGAAAAAATTGAAGTAATATATTTGTACCTCGAAAAAATCCAAGTAATATCTTTACCTTGAAAAAATCGAAGTAATATATTTGTACCTCGAAAAAATTCAAGTAATATCTTTACCTCGAAAAAATTCAAGTAATATCTTTACCTCGAAAAAATCGAAGTAATATATTTGTACCTCGAAAAAATCCAAGTAATATCTTTACCTCGAAAAAATCGAAGTAATATATTTGTACCTCGAAAAAATTCAAGTAATATCTTTACCTCGAAAAAATCGAAGTAATATATTTGTACCTCGAAAAAATTCAAGTAATATCTTTACCTCGAAAAAATCCAAGTAATATCTTTACCTCGAAAAAACCTAAGCAAAAAGTGGTACACGTATTTATCTTTGTACCTCGAAAAAATCCAAGTAATATCTTTATTTAAAAAATACAACCCAAGTGACACATTACAAAATTGTGTTATTTTTTATTCAATCCAAGTTATTATCTAAAAAAAAAAAGAAATGATATCTGTAAATTGCGCCAATTATAAAGAAAGAATATATATATTGTCTCAAAAAATTATTGTTGCACTACTTTGATGAAAAATCTTTACATTGTGTTAATTAGAAAAACAATGTATAATAACAATTTTATAACATTACAATTTTTTATTTAAATCCAACAAGGAAATATAAGATATTTAAACACAGTTTATATTTGTATTTTTTAGTGGATATAACAATTTCATAAAATTAGAAATTTTTTAATTCAACAAGGGAAGCAAGGTACTTAAACAATACAAAGTTTACAAGTTCATATATGTATTGTTCAATAAAATAAAACATTTAATTACAAACAATTACAGACAGAGGTCTGAGAGTTATAAACAATTATAACATTACAAAATAAACATGTTTTATTAAAATTAATACATTTTTCTTGTAAAAAAAACTTGGCGCTGCTAGACCTCGAAATATAATAAAGTACTATGTCGAATTACATTAAGTACAAATTAAAATTACAAGAAACTTTTTTTTACAATGAAACTTATGTACTAAAGAAACGTAATCTTAAACCTACTCCGCATAATCGCTTTGACAACGCACGCCTTACAAATGTAAACTTATCCTATACTTAATTCTAATTGTTTTACAATATGTAACGGACACCTTACAAACGTTAACTTATCCTATACTTAATTCTAATCGCTTTCACAATATTCAACGCACGCCGTAAAAATTTAAACTTATCCTATACTTAATTATAAGTCGTATCATTCGCCGTCACTGCTTGTATCACTCGCTCGCACATACACACGCTGATAATTATTATTATTACTCCCATTGCATTCTTCCTTGAATTATTTTTATCGTTGTCCTTATTTAGTTGAAATTATAGTACTTTATTATATTTCGAGGTCTAGCAGCGCCAAGTTTTTTTTACAAGAAAAATGTATTAATTTTAATAAAACATGTTTATTTTGTAATGTTATAATTGTTTATAACTCTCAGACCTCTGTCTGTAATTGTTTGTAATTAAATGTTTTATTTTATTGAACAATACATATATGAACTTGTAAACTTTGTATTGTTTAAGTACCTTGCTTCCCTTGTTGAATTAAAAAATTTCTAATTTTATGAAATTGTTATATCCACTAAAAAATACAAATATAAACTGTGTTTAAATATCTTATATTTCCTTGTTGGATTTAAATAAAAAATTGTAATGTTATAAAATTGTTATTATACATTGTTTTTCTAATTAACACAATGTAAAGATTTTTCATCAAAGTAGTGCAACAATAATTTTTTGAGACAATATATATATTCTTTCTTTATAATTGGCGCAATTTACAGATATCATTTCTTTTTTTTTTTAGATAATAACTTGGATTGAATAAAAAATAACACAATTTTGTAATGTGTCACTTGGGTTGTATTTTTTAAATAAAGATATTACTTGGATTTTTTCGAGGTACAAAGATAAATACGTGTACCACTTTTTGCTTAGGTTTTTTCGAGGTAAAGATATTACTTGGATTTTTTCGAGGTAAAGATATTACTTGAATTTTTTCGAGGTACAAATATATTACTTCGATTTTTTCGAGGTAAAGATATTACTTGAATTTTTTCGAGGTACAAATATATTACTTCGATTTTTTCGAGGTAAAGATATTACTTGGATTTTTTCGAGGTACAAATATATTACTTCGATTTTTTCGAGGTAAAGATATTACTTGAATTTTTTCGAGGTAAAGATATTACTTGAATTTTTTCGAGGTACAAATATATTACTTCGATTTTTTCGAGGTAAAGATATTACTTGAATTTTTTCGAGGTAAAGATATTACTTGAATTTTTTCGAGGTACAAATATATTACTTCGATTTTTTCAAGGTAAAGATATTACTTGGATTTTTTCGAGGTACAAATATATTACTTCAATTTTTTCAAGGTAAAGATATTACTTCGATTTTTTCGAGGTACAAATATATTACTTCGATTTTTTCGAGGTACACCACGCGTGCTTGGCGTCTTTTTTTGCACCTTTTTGTAAAAGTACATATAACCTTTACGTACAATTGTCAAATATTGAGCGAGCAGCCTCGACGTAAGGGAAGTTTCGAGACAAACGTGCACAAACGTGGTAAACGTTGAAAGTTGTGAGATAAGTATGCGCCTTACACATCAGCTGACACGTGCGACGTTGTGAAGCTGCCGCTAATGCCGCTCGAGTCCAGCCATCAGTTCCGTGTTGTCGATTTAGTCAATCAAAAATTACGTTTTATTATTATATGGTTCGGTCAATGAACTCGGGCTTTCGTCCAGTATCTTACAAAATGTTTATTGCATCGTTTCGTCAGTTTTTGGTTCGTTCAAGTACATTTGAAGTATTGCAATTTTTGCAGCATAAGCGCTTTTGCCTCGTTTTTCGCATAGGGTCTACCCCCACCGCGTTAAATTGGCAAAGTTTACGGACATATATCTCCGGAACCAATCGGTTAAAAAATCCGAAATTTTACAGACACACTCTAGGAACGTTAACCTTTCATTTAATGTCACATTTTCCGGGCTAACTATTATACATATGACCTAAATGCATGAACCACCTTAACTAATTGCAAGAATATTTACTCAGCTTCTTTTGTTACCGTGCTATTGACTGCGCGATATTATTTTATTCATTTATCGTATTAGGTACTTGTTTCCGGCAGCTAACATGCGGCGAATAATGACGAAGTCAGTTAACGAATTATCGCGAGATAATAGGGGTATTCAAATAAGGTCGAGGTTAACGGTTTAACAGGTTATGTCGGGTTAAGAGGTTAATTCTTTGTAGGTTAGAAAAAGACGAAGAGTGAGTTTAACCCGACATAACCTATACATAACCTGTCAAACCGTTAACCTCAACTTATTTGAATACCCATAATATTCGGATCGTAAAGTCATATTATCATCACGAAATGGAGAGGGAGCTTGATTCCATGCTTTCCTAAAATTTGCGGTTTCGCGAGATATATGATCTCAAAAAGGACGGGTGACCTGAGAAAGTTTGGGTGACCGCTGTTCCCGGCAGACTCGGCTATCGAGCAGTCAGGTTGCCAAGCGTCGCGAAACGCAGTCAAGCCACGTTCCAGACAACCGAAAACAAAACTACCTGCGCTCTCTGTCCCCCGTGCCGGAAACGCATCTCGCGGTTACCCATAAATAGGATCCACGGTGGGACGTCCGTCGTCCAAGAGGAGGGAACGAGTGAGGAGTAGACCAAGCGCCGGCAGTTACTTACGCTTAGGACAATTTACCTTAATTAATTAACCGGCGTTGCGACAAGGGCGCTAATTTATACTCATAGAATGATTCACCGCCACTCCTGGGCGGATTGCGGTTTAGCCTCCTTCTTCGTCCGGCTCTCCTCGCCCGCCGACAACGCGCTCGCGCCCGGCCGAAATTCGGCCGTCGCGATTCTGCCAGACGGGGAGCCACGCTAATTAGAAGTCACCGCGGAGCGTTTCGAATTGCATCCGAAAATTCGCGCGAACCCTGATATTTCACGCATCTAGCTAGCGGACGATGTCGCGCGTGTCTTTCGAAGGTGTCTCCGTTGACGCCGGAAATCTTGTCGCTTCACTTGGAAAGAAAGTACAGGCCGATAAAATAAGGAGATATTCTAGAATTTCTAGAAAACAGAGGGCAATAAACGTGTTATAAGGGGTATAATTGGAATAAACTTAACAGCACTTCTTGGAAGACGATTATTTCGTATTTCCTTGCTGAATTTTCTATTTTTTTGTCGCAAACGATTATAATATGCATAAGCGATTTATAATGACGTGAAAACATTCGTCGTTCTATACCGAATTCCGTCTACAAAACGAATTTCATGCATTACACCGTAATACCTTCCGATAACAATGAGATAAACGGCGCGCCGCGCGCTTCGCACGGCCGCGAATATTACTTCCGCAGATTTACACGTTAAATTAAACAGGGTAAAGCAACATTGTTGCACTCTCTCTCGTCTCATGCTTATTTTATCTCGGGCCAATCTCGCGGAGCAAATCTTTCGGGTACATTGCTGGATACTCCAGCAGACCGATTCAGTTTTCGCGCCTGTGTCCGTCTGTGTATCAACGCGCGTACGCGCGCACGTGCATGTGTGTGCAGCAGGACAAGTTGGTGACTCTCTAATGCCACTGACTTTATTAACAAAGCCGGACAGACGAGCTAACGTATCTACACACACGTGCATGCACACGTGTATGCTGACTATCGGGAGAGTATGAGAGAGACAGAGACAGAGAGAGAAAGAGAGAGAGAGAGAGAAAGAGAGTTTGCTCGTCTGCCTGCGCGATATTAAAATCACTTGGACGAGACGCCTTCATATTAAATTTTCGTTTCCGCGCGGGCTCCTCTTCGCCCATCCTCTAGGCTCTTTGACTTCCGCCTGCGAGCGCTTTTTATGCACTCGTGACAGAGGCTGCAGGTGTTCTCTGATGTAGATCTATGCGCTTGCACCGATTTGAAAACGGTGACGTATTCCGATATGGCTTTTAATGCTTTGTTTTAATTGAGTGACTCACCTATAATCAAGTTTTAAAATGTGAATTCGATTACATATTTCGTTAGAGTATATATTTGATCATATCAAATCACTTTAGAACTCTCGTCGCATTTGATTCGTACACATGAACGTCTAAGCAAAGCGCAATAGTCTACACAAATAGAATGGGCAATATGAAGAGAATTCTATTAACGGAAGATAAAAGCATAAATATTTGTTTTAAATTAAAGAGCACAGTGAAGCACAAGCGTATCGTATATACATTTTTAAGTATCTACTTATATTTGTTATCGCTGCCGGTACAGATACCAATAATTTAGTTAAACAAGCGTATGCAGGAATTGCAACATATAATTCATATATTTTATTTTATTCATGTTTTCTACTTGCGCTTTTTTAAAAGTATGTTTCCCATATCTTTAATTATATATATTTTCTGAAACACTTCTGTGTTGAATAATAAAAGCAAAACATGATTTCCTTATACAAACCTTTATATTAAAAACATCACTGGTATGTATCTCTTTTTTTTTTGTGAAGATAACGCGGATTTAAAGAAACGCGAGCCATGGTGTTAATCGTGCTTCGAAATCCGGTCAAAGCGTCAATGAAACTAGAACGGATCGTACACTAGATAACTATAGAACGCTGGAAAAACTGACTGACTGAAATAGAGCGGAGTCCCGCAGTCGATTCATCGGGAATACGACTTCGCCGACATAAACAGGAAAACATTCGTTTGTCGCAGCAGATCCGCATCCGCGCGCGACACGTTCACGCGAGGTGCCTCTAAATCACGGTGGCACACAGTCGAGTTAACGGGTTACAAACCCTGCGTATCGGTCTAGTGCTTTCTAGGCGAGGGCTCGGCAAGCCCTTTCCCAGGCTCGTCGCACGAACTTCGTCGACGAATCCTCTTTCCGCCCTTGCGACATCGTCGCTTCTGATGCTATTTATAGATTAATTACGGCACGTTAAATCGGTGTCTATGCTCGTGACTCGAATTCGATTGACGTAGATGATGAGACTACTCGCGTATTCTGTATGCTGGGAAGGACGTGTGATGGGCATTTTAGGGACACTTAGTCAGGGGAAGCCTTTAGTAACGCAGCACAATTATGTTGCGAATAACAAGGATCGATTGAGGCGCTCCATATAGATAGATATTGGCTTCCCAGGGTTTGTTAATAGGATTACGAAAATAGTCTTCTACAGCACTTTATTGTTTCTAAAAGAACAGGATACATATTTGATAATCTACGATTTTTTAACTGCCTTATATTTTACGAAACTAATATTTTATTTAAATAATATTTCTCTAACAAAAAAAAAACAGAATTAATCCAAGAATTTCTGCGGAACAACTTCTTAAATTTGATACTTTGAGTGTAGCTCTGTTTTTTAGAAAATTTCATATTGTTGTCTTTCAAACAAAGTTTTAAAATTGTTTTTTCCTTTTAATGCGTTATCCGGATCGATCGCTAATTGTAGAGCGTTGTAATAAAATTCCGTCATTTAATGTCAAAACCATGTTACATGGAATACGATATGGCTTTCTATTACTACGCATATGAATTCCGGGTTACCGAGCGTATACGATGTGGTCTACGTTGACATTGTGCCATAATTTTCCGAGCATTGTTCGTGGAATATGCAGGAGTTTCAAGCACGTGTATCATCGAACTGCGTATCGTTGCTGCATGCTGGAATGTTGGGAATGATTAAACCCCCGATTCAATTATTCATAAAACTACAGAAAATGCTGTTTGCCATGCAATAAATATAGACAATACTTAATATATCAGAGTAAATGTAAATACTTGGAACATTTGAAAAAGACTGGCATTTTAAATTTAATCCTCAAACACCACTATGAGTTAGCGTAACCCGCATAGCCGATTTTCAAAGTGGCAAAATATCTTTCGTACTACAACTATTTCGACTTTCTTACCCGAATATTCTTTTTTCTCAGTCTTCTCAAACTATTGATTTAAAAAATTTAATTAAAATCGATGCATTACAACCCGAGATACAAGCAAAAAGGGATAGGGACTATTTTGAAGTGTGGTGTTTGAGGGTTAACATACATAACGATGTTTATTTTCATATTTTTAATACTTTCAATACTTATAAAAATAATATTAAAAAATAACGCCTTAAAGATCGCGACTCATGATTAGACAAGAACAAGGAAAAGAACAAATATCTAAAATTGCTTAATCGTCATTCAGCGATTTTGTTCGGAAATAGGAATAGCAATCGTGATTAACGCTGTCTGTTTCAACTCACCCTATGTTTCTTAGGGTCTTAAGAAGTCCGCGCAGCAATAAATCCCTCCATCGATCCATCTATGCCTTCGCCTTCGCCCCGACCGCACGTGTTCCGTCTTTATTTTCGTTTCTTCGACAATTTCAGTCCCGATACGCGCGCGCTGACGGGCCAATGGATTTCCGGAAAGCATTTGCCACGGTTTCTTCTTCCATCGGCCCGGCGCGGCGCGGCGGGTGGAGTTGGACGTGTACGTTACCACGGCGCGCTTCTTGTCGTCGTTTTATGCATTCGCGTTGCCGTGGCGTTCGTACAAACGTGAAAAATGACCCGGTAAGAGACATTCCACGCTCAGGGGACCCGTAGAGCAGTTTACCGACACAAGTATTTGCTGAGATCCCCCGCGCAATTATTTAACGTCTAATGACGCGTAATTATATATGCATTTATTGTAGGAATGCTCGGCGAGAAAACGGAACCTTATCTCTTCGACAATCTTACCAAATCTCTTCGAATTTTAATTAACAAACGATGAACACATACATTTCTCGTATTCGCGGCAAATCGTCAAAAATGAAAATAGTCCAAAACGAATTGACAATCGATTTAACGAAGAGAATAATTTTAAACGAATAAATGCTTTGATATTAACGAGTAACAAGGAAAAGTGGGCTTTAAAAGTCAAACGCAGTTAAGGAGGCTTTAAGGCTGAGGTGGGCAGTGAAGGGGTAGCACTGGCACACAATGGAAATATGGAGTGCTGTCAATCTAAAATAATTATATTTAAAACAATATTAATCTAAAATTTTAAAAAAATATAGAATAAAATGCATTTAAAATCCAAAGAATATTAATGTTTATATATGTAAAAGTCACATATAAATTTATATTTTTTAAAACAAATTTTATTATTACTACAAATAATGACTTGGCAACGGTGTAGAAATGAAAAACTGAAGTTGGTAGAACTACAATTGATTGACAGAAGATACTCTCGATTACATTTTGGGATACCTACATGTTAGGTTTCATGTTATGTCAGAATCTTTTCGTGTTTTTTAACAGCGTTGTCAAGTTTTCTCCATCACACAGCTCTGATGACAAAAATATTATAAATTGACTTACAGTTTTTAGTATTGCAAATAAACTATGTGGTAAAATGGCTCGAACTTTAGTACGTACTTTCAATATAGTATACTTCACATATTACACATAAATTCATTTGCTTCTTAATATTTCAAATATATGTTTTTATTGAAAATATATATAGAGAATCGGATTTCTTATAAGAGTCCCAAAACGGTTGACCACAAGAATGTGGAATTTTGATATTAATTTACGCAAAAATGGGCTGGCAAAAAAATCTGAAAGTACCAAACACGCCAAAACGGTCTGGTGCAGTTTGGTACACTTTGGTATATATACCAAACGATCGCCAAAAATTGCCTTACAGTATTAAAAATATAAAAATATGTATCGCTATGTTAAATTTAAAATGCCAGTCTTTTTCAAATGTTCCAAGTATTTATAACAGTTATAACAGAGAAGCCCAATGCTGCACGCCCGTTCGACTTGACGGCGTTGACGGTTCAGCTCCGAATTTTCGTGGCGTCTGTTCGTAAACGACGGCTCGTCGTCACGAAGAACTTGCAAGTTCTTCTCGAAAGCAGCTCGATTCGGCTCGAATCTAAGGGGCGACTCAGCGCGGGCGTAACACACTTATAATTTGTATCAAATTTATTAATTAAATGTTACATAACGTTAATTCACGCACAATTAAGGAGGCTTTAAGGATAATGCAAAATGATAAGAATGGCATGAAATTTATAAAGAAGTTTCTTTACAAATAACGTTGCATGTGAATTTTTTCAGATTTTTTTGCCAGCCCATTTTTGCGTAAATTAATATCAAAATTCCACATTCTTGTGGTCAACCGTTTTGGTATCTCTCCGGTTGGTACCACGCTATACTCTGCTATAAAGCAGGGTAGTTTTTCCAAGTCTGGTACATATACCAGAATAAGCTCCGCCCCTACCAATATCAACCTTAGTACATGTACCAAACGATCGCCAAAAATCGCCTGTAATAATAGGTAGCAGTGTGGTCTAGTGGTAGAGCGCCAGACTCGCGTAACCACGAGAAACCGGGTTCGAGTCCACCTGATCACAGAAATTTTTATATTTCAAACTGCACCTCCCCCTTCTATGAGAAATAAAGAAGAGATTCTCGAGCGAAGAAACTGGGCTCCGTCTTTCGAAAGAGACGTTAAGCTGTTGGTCCACACATAGCAATTGGCAACTGCTATGTGTATCCCCTCCCTCCATGAAGTGATTACTCTATTCACTTACCAACCCGCACTGGCCAGCGTGGTAGGCTAAATATTCCCTTAAAAAAGGAAGACCTATATGCAGGAGTGGAGGTATAGAGAAGTAAGGTGTAAAGGCAAAGTGTACGCCTTATATGATATTGTTTATGCTGAAAATTGTTTGTATTTTTTTGGATATGGCCATGCGTTGTTAATTCATTTTTTTTATGTAGCTCTGGCAAATAGCGTTCCAATGTGTGGATAGGTACTTACAGACCTATCGTCGAATAAATTAATTCTTTCCCGCAAGCCGAGTCTAGTTATTTCCGCGAGTCCCCCGGAGCGCACGAGCGAAGATGTGAATGCGAGGAGTGTGTGCGACACGCGAGCGAGTCTCGGGCGCAATTTATAGGTTGTATTAAAATATTAAATTATTGATTCAATGTTACATAACGTTAATTCACGCACAACTAACCGCGTTTTACTCTCAAAGTCCACTTTCCTTGTTACTCGTTATTTTTAATATCGATCAATCATTTATTTACTTATATGCTTTAAAAATGTTTAAAGATGTAGATTTTTAAACGTATAAACATATCTTTTTGCTCGTCAAAACGTAAGGCGGAATGGAAAGGCGAAAGCAGAGAGAAGGATGAGAGCGGTCATGGGCGCATTTTAGCTGTCACCTTATTCCGTGGCGCCTCTATGTCCATAAAATGTGGACATTGAACTACGTATCCAATGTCCACGAATCCCGTAGGTAATGTCCACGATTTTGTGGACCTCTTCCGTGCTATGTCCACGATTTTGTGGTTCTCTTCCGTGCTATGTCCATGATACCGAAAATCAATAAGGTGAATGAGTCAGACAAGGACCGACAAACAATCACTTCGTTCTTGTCTCACCAGAGAGAAACCTGAGAGCGGCCATCCCTTTGTTCTTGCGGTGGACGCATTTTCCGATGCGCTGCCTGAAGAAGTGCGACTAAACTACACTCGTCACGGTCGGTAACGCTACATGGGTGCGTGTCCGTGCTATGGTTGGTGTCCAAACTACTGAAAATCGATAAGGTGAATGAGTCAGACAAGGACCGACAAACAATCGCTCCGTCCTCGTCTCACGTATCACGTTACGGTAGGCGAGCTAGCAGCGGCGAAGCCGAAATTTTCCTTTTACCGTCTCGCTCAGTCTTGCTTCTCTTACGCGCTGCGTTCCGTTCAATTTCAAAAATCAATATCTTTGGTTATATTTGTCGTAGAAAAATCTTTAAAAAAGCATTTTAAAGCTAAGGAGACAATCTTTTTGAAAAAAATAGTTTAAGCTACAATAAATTGCAAATTCCAATTATTATAAACAATTAAAATGTTTAAATAATTTTTTTTACTGAAAAGTGCATTTTTAAAAAATGTTTAAATAATGCTATCTTATTCTCTACTTTATTCTGAAAGTACGCATATTTATTTTATGAAGAAACGATGGATTCTATTTTTTTATATCATTTTAATGACTGAGATGCCGCGCCGTGCTTGCGTCTCTGGCTCGATCAAGTGGCACATCGATTTCTCCGGAAATCTCTTGTATGTACACATACAGCTTATGAATAACATAATATATAATGTTCAATATAATCAAAATTATACAAATCACATTTTTGTTATGAATATTACATTTTAATAATTGTGTAGTATTCTGGTAAAGTAAATTGTTTTGTTTTACTGTACTGTATAATTTAATCGTTAATTTTCTTTTCTGTTTTGAATTACCGGGATTTTCTGTAACGAATGTTATGCTCCAATTTTTCTTATCGGAAAATTTATAAAGTTATATAAAGTGCAGTATAAATTGCAATATTTTGGTGAACTCACGCAGAAGATGAAAAAATATAATAGCGTGGTCACTTAGAGACTTGTAGAACGCCAAAAGTCAGGGTCTAATAGGAAATTTCCGATAAGAAAATTTAGAGCACAATATCCATTGCAGAAAATTCCAGCAGTTCAAAACGGAAAAAAAAATTAACAATCAAATTATACATTGCAGTAACAAAATTTACTTTATCATCAGAAATAATGCACAATTTTTAAAATGTAATATTCATAACAAAAATGTAATTTGTATAATTTTAAATATATTCAATTATAAATTATGTTATTACATTATATATATTATGTCATTCATACTGTACATTTTTTCTACAAGAGATTTCCGAAGAAATCGATGTGCCCTGCTATACTTGATTGAGCAAGAGCCACGAGCACAGTGCGGTACAACGCGGTGCCTCAGTCATTAAAATTATATAAAAAATAGAATCTATCATTTCTTCATAAAATAAAAAATATGTAGGTATATACTATCAGAATGAAATAAAGAATAAGATAGCATTATTTAAAAAAATTTTTAAATGTATTTTTTAATGCAAAAATTAATTAAACATTTTAATTGCTTATAACAATTGGAATTTGTAATTTCTTGTAACTTGAAACTATTTCTTTCCAAAAGATAGTCTCCTTAGCTTTAAATCCTTAGCTTAATTTTTTGAAGGTCTCTCTACGACAAGTATAACCAGATATTAATTTTTGAAGTTGAAAACTTCTTTATTTTTCACGAAAATTGTATTGTTTATAATTTTTGCAAAAAAATATTTCGGACGAATAAAAAATATGTATCTGCTTATTTTATGTATATTTCATGTAAATGAAGTTGCACAATCAATTTAAAAAATACGAGGTCATTTCTCGTTCGATTTGACGTGGAATTGTCCATATGCAGTATAATAAATTAATATAATATAGTATATAAAAAATGTATTTTTTTAAGGATATTGTAAGATAAGGGGGGATCTATAGCGGCCCCCAAACAAAATTAATTTGGATTAGGGACAACTTGAAGGTTTAATAGTTGATAACATTATCTGTGGAGAATTCCATATTTAGCTCTTTCTTGCCTCATTGCCGGAATATCATTAAAAAACGTATTTTTTATATTTTTTTTTTTTTTCTGCCCCTATTATAGATATCAAGTATCATAAATCATTTTAAGGCATTATGAAACACGTTTTTCTTTAGAATTTTTCACGCCAAATCTCGACTTGCAGAATCGTTTAAAATATTCAAGAAATTTTTTCGCACGCTCCTTAAGAGGAGAACCCTTGGAAAAAATTTAGAAAATGTATATGTTACATAAAAGACTATCTTCCAAATTTTTTTTACTTTTTCAAACGGCATTATATTTAAAACAAATTATTTCTCTTTTATCGTTCCGTAATAATAAAGTAAAATCAATAAATACATTGATTTATTTAACTACAATAATATTGTTTTAATTTACTTCAATATTTGTGTTATATCAATGATAAAGATAATAGCTGTCATCTAAGCAGTTACCAAGTTGATAATTCACAAATCAATTAGCTTGTTTAATTATGTAAGTAAAGGACAAAGAAATCTCAAAGGCTTATAAGTGAATGATTATTTACATACTTATTATAAATCACAATTTTATGTTTACGTTAAGAATATAAGATTTATATACAATCACATATGTATATTTATTCGTTGCAATAATTACTACAATTTAATCTTTATCACTATATATTGTCGTCAATAATTGGGTGAATTCGAATACACTTATTTGTACATTTTTAATAAATCTTATATATATATATATATATATATATATAATTAGAGAGAGAATCCTGATTTACTAAAGATTGAACTTAGGTCCCGGCATATTAATAAAAAAACATACAAAAAAGTGTATTAGAAGTGATATATATCCAATATAAACCTAATCTTGTTGAGTCAAGTGGAATTTTACGATACACGTGTAAATGTACAATTATTGATTTTACTTTATTATTACGGAACGATAAAAGAGAAATAATTTGTTTTAAATATAATGCCGTTTGAAAAAGTAAAAAAAATTTGGAAGATAGTCTTTTATGTAACATATACATTTTCTAAATTTTTTCCAAGGGTTCTCCTCTTAAGGAGCGTGCGAAAAAATTTCTTGAATATTTTAAACGATTCTGCAAGTCGAGATTTGGCGTGGAAAATTCTAAAGAAAAACGTGTTTCATAATGCCTTAAAATGATTTATGATACTTGATATCTATAATAGGGGCAGAAAAAAAAAAAAATATAAAAAATACGTTTTTTAATGATATTCCGGCAATGAGGCAAGAAAGAGCTAAATATGGAATTCTCCACAGATAATGTTATCAACTATTAAACCTTCAAGTTGTCCCTAATCCAAATTAATTTTGTTTGGGGGCCGCTATAGATCCCCCCTTATCTTACAATATCCTTAAAAAAATACATTTTTTATATACTATATTATATTAATTTATTATACTGCATATGGACAATTCCACGTCAAATCGAACGAGAAATGACCTCGTATTTTTTAAATTGATTGTGCAACTTCATTTACATGAAATATACATAAAATAAGCAGATACATATTTTTTATTCGTCCGAAATATTTTTTTGCAAAAATTATAAACAATACAATTTTCGTGAAAAATGAAGAAGTTGTCAACTTCAAAAATTAATATCTGGTTATACTTGTCGTAGAGAGACCTTCAAAAAATTAAGCTAAGGATTTAAAGCTAAGGAGACTATCTTTTGGAAAGAAATAGTTTCAAGTTACAAGAAATTACAAATTCCAATTGTTATAAGCAATTAAAATGTTTAATTAATTTTTGCATTAAAAAATACATTTAAAAATTTTTTTAAATAATGCTATCTTATTCTTTATTTCATTCTGATAGTATATACCTACATATTTTTTATTTTATGAAGAAATGATAGATTCTATTTTTTATATAATTTTAATGACTGAGGCACCGCGTTGTACCGCACTGTGCTCGTGGCTCTTGCTCAATCAAGTATAGCAGGGCACATCGATTTCTTCGGAAATCTCTTGTAGAAAAAATGTACAGTATGAATGACATAATATATATAATGTAATAACATAATTTATAATTGAATATATTTAAAATTATACAAATTACATTTTTGTTATGAATATTACATTTTAAAAATTGTGCATTATTTCTGATGATAAAGTAAATTTTGTTACTGCAATGTATAATTTGATCGTTAATTTTTTTTTCCGTTTTGAACTGCTGGAATTTTCTGCAATGGATATTGTGCTCTAAATTTTCTTATCGGAAATTTCCTATTAGACCCTGACTTTTGGCGTTCTACACGTCTCTAAGTGACCACGCTATTATATTTTTTCATCTTCTGCGTGAGTTCACCAAAATATTGCAATTTATACTGCACTTTATATAACTTTATAAATTTTCCGATAAGAAAAATTGGAGCATAACATTCGTTACAGAAAATCCCGGTAATTCAAAACAGAAAAGAAAATTAACGATTAAATTATACAGTACAGTAAAACAAAACAATTTACTTTACCAGAATACTACACAATTATTAAAATGTAATATTCATAACAAAAATGTGATTTGTATAATTTTGATTATATTGAACATTATATATTATGTTATTCATAAGCTGTATGTATACATACAAGAGATTTCCGGAGAAATCGATGTGCCACTTGATCGAGCCAGAGACGCAAGCACGGCGCGGCATCTCAGTCATTAAAATGATATAAAAAGATAGAATCCATCGTTTCTTCATAAAATAAATATGCGTACTTTCAGAATAAAGTAGAGAATAAGATAGCATTATTTAAACATTTTTTAAAAATGCACTTTTCAGTAAAAAAAATTAATTAAACATTTTAATTGCTTATAATAATTGGAATTTGCAATTTATTGTAGCTTAAACTATTTTTTTCAAAAAGATTGTCTCCTTAGCTTTAAAATGCTTTTTTACAGATTTTTCTACGACAAATATAACCAGAGATATTGATTTTTGAAATTGAACGGAACGCAGCGCGTAAGAGAAGCAAGACTGAGCGAGACGGGTAAAAGGAAATTTCGGCTTCGCCGCTGCTAGCTCGCCTACCGTAACGTGATACGTGAGACGAGGACGGAGCGATTGTTTGTCGGTCCTTGTCTGACTCATTCACCTTATCGATTTTCAGTAGTTTGGACACCAACCATAGCACGGACACGCACCCATGTAGCGTTACCGACCGTGACGAGTGTAGTTTAGTCGCACTTCTTCAGGCGGGGCGTCGGAAAATGCGTCCACCGCAAGAACAAAGGGATGGCCGCTCTCAGGTTTCTCTCTGGTCTCACGTATCACGTTACGGTGGGCACGAAGCGAGCTAGCAGCGGCGAAGCCAAATTTTCCTGTTATCCGTCTCGCTTCTCTTACGCGCTGCGTTTCGTTCAATTTCAAAAATTAATATCTCTGGTTATATCTGTCGTAGAGAAATCTTTAAAAAAGCATTTTAAAGCTGAGGAGACAATCTTTTCGAAAAAAATAGTTTAAGTTGCAAGAAATTGCAAATTCCAATTGTTATAAGCAATTGAAATGTTTAATTATTTTTTTTACTAAAAAGTACATTTCTTTTAATTTTTAAAATACTGCTATCTCATTTTCTACTTTATTCTGAAAGTACACATATTTTTTATTTTATGAATAAACGGTGGTTTCTATTTTTTATATAATTTTAATGACTGAGATGCCGTGCCGTTCTCGCGTCCCTGGCTTGACCAAGTGGCACAGCACATTGATTTCTTCGGAAATCTCTTGTAGGAAGAAATGTATGTATAGTATAAATGACATAATATATAATGTTAAATATATAATCAAAATTATACAAATCATATTTTTGTTATAAATATCACATTTTAATCATTATTGTGTAGTATATTCTGGTAAAGTAAATTGTTACTGTACTGTATAATTTGACCATTAATTTTCTTTTCTGTTTTGAAATTGCCGAGATTTTACGTAATGAATGTTATGCTCAAATTTTTCTTATTGAGAAATTTATAAAGTTATGAAGAACAGTGTAAATTGCAATTTTGTTGAACTGCAGTAGATGAAAAAGTAATAGCGTAGTCACTTACAGGCTTAAAAGACCGAGAGACTTGCCGTAGAGCGCCAAAAGTCTAGGCCTATATAGGAATTTTCCGATAAGAAAAAATAGAGCATAACATTCATTACGTAAAATCTCGGCAATTCAAAACAGAAAAGGAAATTAATGGTCAAATTATACGTAGTACAGTAACAATAATTTACTTTACCAAAATATTACACGATAATTATTAAATATAATATCTATTGATCATAACAAAAATGTGATTTTTAAATAATTTTAATTATATTCAACATTATATAGGTATTATGTCATTCATATTATACATATATACTGATATACATTCTTCCTACAAGAGATTTCCGAAGAAATCTATGTGTCGTGCCACTTTGTCGAGCCAGAGACGCGAGCACGGCACGGCACGGCATCTCAGATATTAAAGTTATATAAGAAATGGAATCCATTGTTTCGTTATCTTTATAAAATAAAAAATATGTGTATTTTCAGAATAAAGTAAAAAATAAAATAGCATCATTAAAAAAAATTTTTAAATGTATTTTTAATAAAAAAATTAATTATACATTTTAATTGCTTCTAACAATTGCAATTTGCAATTTCTTGTAACTTAAACTATTATTTTCAAAAAGATTGTTTTCTTAGCTATAAATTGCTTTTTTAAGGATCTCACGACAAATATAACCAGAGATTAATTTTTGAAGTTGACTTCTTTATTTTTCACGAAAATTGTATTGCTTATAACTTTTGCAAAAAGAAAACATTTTGGTCGAACAAAAAATACGTATCTGCTTATTTTATGTATATTTCATGTAAGTAAAGTTTCACAATCAATTTAAAAAATAAGTCATTTCTCGTCCGATTTGACGTGGAATTGCCCATATGCATAATATAATATATATAAAAGATGTGTATTTTTTAAAGGGTATAGCAAGATAAGGGGGGATAACACATGCGGCCCATAAACAAAATTAATTTGGATTAGAGGCATTTTTAAAGGTATAATAATTAATAACATTATCTGTGGAGAATTCCATATCTCTTTCTCGCTCCATTTCCGGAATATCATAAAAATACCGCGTATTTTTTTCTCTGCCGCTATTATAGATATCAAGCTGAGGTTGGTCTCATATATCATAAATCATTTAAGGCATTATGAAACATACGTTTTTCTTTAGAATTTTTCAGGCCAAAACTTTACTTGCAGAATCGTTTAAAATATTCAAGAAATGTTTTCGCACGCTCCTTAAGACGTAAAACCTTGGAAAAAATTTAGAATATACCTATGTGTTACATAAAAGAGTATCTTCCCAATTTTTTTCAGATTTTTTCAAACATGCCACCATATTTTAAAAAAACTTATTTGTTTCATCGTTTCGTAATAATAAAAATTAAAATCAATAAATACATTGCTTCATTTAACTACAATAATATTGGTTTAATTTTCTTCAATATTCGTATTATTAATGATAAAGATAATAGCTGTCACCTAAGCAGTTTCTAAGTTGATAATTCACGAACCAATTAGCCTGTTTAATTATGTAAGTAAAGGACAAAGAATTTTCGAAGGCTTATAAGTTAATGATTATTTACATTTTTATAAATCACAATTTTATGTTTACTTTAAGAATATAAGATTTATGTACAATCACATATATTTATTCGTTCCAATAAAACAGTTTAATCTTTATCACTATAACTCTCGTCAATAATTGAGTCAATTCTTCCAGTTGTAAAAATCTTTGTTAAGATTTCTGCTGGTATTCCTGCCTGGATTTCTTACTATTTCTGCCAAATACCGGACATGTAAAAGATAATAAATAATCACAGAAACATGTGAACAACAACGAATAGTCAAGTCCATTCTTACACATTTACACGTGTATCACAAAATTCCACTTTACCTAACAGAATTAGGTTTATATTGGACATATAGCACTTGTATACACTTCTTTGTATATTTTTTATGAATCTCAGTTATTTAAGAGAGAATCTTGACTTATTGAAGTTTTTGAATGGTCCCGGCATATTAATAAAAAATATACAAAAGTGTATATAAGTGCTATATATCCAACATAAACCTAATTCTTTTGGGTAAAGAGGAATTTTGTGATACACGTGTAAATGTAATGGACGTAGGACTATTTGTTGTTGTTTACCTGTTTCTGCGATTATATTTATTATTTTTCACATGTATTTAGCAGGAATAGTGAGACCAGCAGAAATCTTACAAGAATTTTTAAAACTGGAAGAATTTACCCAATTATTGACGAGAATAGTGATAAAGATTAAATTGTTGTAATTATTGCAACAAATAAATATATGTTATTGTATATACTTAAATCTTATAGTTTTTAAAGTAATCATAAAACTGTGATTTATAATAAATATGTAAATAATCATTCACTTATAAGTCTTTGAGAATTCTTTGTCCTTTACTTACATAATTAAACAGCCTAATTGATTTGTGAATTATCAACTTAGAAACAGCTTACAATGGAAGCAATCGATTGTTGTAAAAAAAAAAACAGGAAAAGTAATTTTAAAAAATTTGTATCGATCCGCATTTAATTTTATAAAATTGCAATGTTAATAAAAATTAATATTATTATTTGATTCCTTTCATTATTCTACGTATAAAAGTGTGAAGATAAAGTCATTAAAAAGTGAATACCTACTTTGCAAGATATTTCATATTTTGTATTAAAAATATCATGACAAAATTTGAAATATCTCAGGAAATTTTTAACGAAAGAGAACTTTATTATAGGGTTTTGAACACGTCTCGACAAGGGCTACAAGAATATGCAATAAAAAATAGGAAATTTCATTTAAGGAAACATCAATCACATTGACCTGGCCTTGAAAAGGTTACTCAAGGTCAAGTCCATATTTTCATCATGTGGCCCCCATCAAACCATGTAACTTTTGTCTGAAACACTTTTCTGTATCTTCCACATTTTTCGAGATATTTGCCTGCGGCATTTAAAATAGTCCACCCTGTATATGTATATATATACATATATATATATATATATATATATATATATGTATATATATATATACATATATATATATATAATATATATATATATTGATATATATATAGATATATATAGATATATATAGATATATATAGATATATATAATTATTATTATACATATAGGCAAAATTCCACGTCAAATCGGACGAAAAATGACCTCGTATTTTTTAAATTGATTGTGAAACTTTATTTACATGAAATATACATAAAATAAGCAGATACGTATTTTTTGTTTGTCCGAATTTTTTTTGCAAATGTAAGCAATACAATTTTCATAAAAAATAAAGTCGTTAACTTTAAAAATTAATATCTCTGGTTACATTTGTCGTAGGGAGATCCTTAAAAAAGCAATTTAAAGCTAAGGAGACAATCTTTTTGAAAAAAATAGTTTAAGTTACAAGAAATTGCGCATTCCAATTGTAATAAGCAATTAAAATGTTCAATTAATTTTTTTTTATTAAAAAATACCTTAAGAAGAAACGATAGATTCTATTTTTTATATAATTTTAATGACTGAGGCTCCGCGTTGCGCCGCACCGTGCTCACGTCTCTGGCTCGACCAAGTAGCACGGCACATCGATTTCTTCGAAAATCTCTTGTAGGAAGAATTTACAGTATAAATGACATAATAGGGGAATTGTGCCTAAAACGACATAGGCCGTATTTATATAGTCGGATCTTATATTTAAGACCATCTTAAGTAATGTCCTAAGATGCTAATGAACCAATCACAGAGCCGTATTAGCATCTTAAGACATTACTTAAGACAATCTTGAATATAAGATCCGACTATGAATACCGGCCATAATATGCTAGTTTGGCGCTTTATATCGCTGCTAGAGGACCCGCTGTTACATTTTTATACGTCAAAATCCATCATGTTTTTAATACCTGTTGCAAATTGGTAATGAGTAGGGGAAAGTGGGGCACGTTGAGACACCTAAATTCAACTCGCTGTATTTTTGTAAATATTTATGCTAAAATTCTTTTCAAAGTGATTTGCAGCACAAATTTACATAAATTTTGAAATTTTAATAAGTTTATTGGTTTAGCGTGCTTTACTTCCTAAATAAATAAAAAAAATCAATTTCCGAAAAATGTCTCAACCTGTCCCACTTTTCCCTATACGCTTGAGAATGGAAATTTTGCCATCTAATCGAAAACGTAAGTATAAAAAATTGCGATGCTATTGTAGACATTTATAATTTTCAAATAAGAACCATTATTGCTCGAATTTTGGCCGTTTTCTATTGTTTAAGCGTATAGAAAATTATTTTGGCACATTTGTCTTTAGCTCATTACTTTATTTCTTTGTTTGATATTTAATATTTTTATGTTTCATCATTGAGTGTTCTTATATGAAGTCATGCTGTTGCACTTATTATATTTTTCTAATACAATCTAACTTTTTATTTTATGGATAGAAAGTTTTACTAGTGACCGGACAAAATAACATATACTAATTATTTTAGGCCAGCAACCATATGTAATATTGCTCTGATATCTCCAAATATAAAAAGTGCAACAGCGTGGCTACATATAAGAAAACTCAATGATAAAACATATTCTTGAATAAAGATTAGATACCAACCCGGATACCAAACAAAGAAATAAAGTAATGAGTTAAAGAAAAATGTGCCAAAAAAATTTTTTATATTTACGTTTTCGATTAAATGGCAAAATTTCCATTCACAAGCGTGCACTCACTACCATAACTTGTAACAGGTACTTATAAAGACACGATGGATTTTGATGTTTAATGTAAGTATTGTCGCTCTTCTAAACTGCAGCGATATTAAGCACCTAAACTAGCACTATGTCATTTTGCCCGATATATCAAGGCAAAATGAACAATTGTAGTGTTTTGTTTATATGTTGTTACATAACTAATGCAAATTTATAAAAATTTTTAAATATTATAATACCAAACTATGTTTATCCTAAAATGTTTCTAAACAGGTTACATAATTTTTAAGTACTACAGAATAAATTGACAATGTTTAAAAAAAAGTATGTCGTTTTGGGCACAATTCCCTTACACTCGTATATATGTAATGTATATATAATGACATAATATATAATTAAATTTAATTAAAATTATATACAAATCAGAATTTTATTACATTTTAAAAATTTTGCATTATTTCTGCTAAAGTAAATTTTGTTACTGCACTGTATAATTTGACCGTTAATTTTCTTTTCCGTTGTAAATTGCCGGAATTTTCCGTAATGGATATTGTGCTCTAATTTGTCTTATCGGGAAATTCCTATAGGCCCAGACTTTTGGCGCTCTACGGCAAGTCTCTCGGTTCTTAAGGTAGTATATGTAGCGTGAAACGCAAATTGTAAGAAAAATTTGAAATTTTCACTATACGTTAATAAATGTGGTATCTCACATCTGTACAACTTAAAAGTGATTGACCATCCCGAACGCGAGATAATCACAGTCAAAAATTGCATTTTTTCCATGTATTGCATGCACAAAGCATACACAGAAATCTCGTATTTTGGATTGTAATAATTAGAGACAATTTAAGAAAGTGATAAAAAACGGATATATTATAGCGGAAAAACACATTAGAAATACTAGTTAGAAAAAAACCGAAATTATTGACTATTTAGATTTAGAAATACAATAACAAATAGACCTCGATTTTCACGATTATTCGACGTAAAGAAGCGACTAGAGGAGAAAAATAACAGAATAGTCTTTTGTTCTGTGTGTGAGGGACAGAATTATCCAAAAGTTTTCAGTCTGTAACCGTAAATAGTCGGATGTTTTCACGTCAATTTAGAGTATAAAATTTTGGATACTGTCGCGATACAACTACCTTGTCTGTAAATGACCACGCTATTACTTTTTAATCTTCTGCGGTTCAACAAAATTGCAATTTACACTGTTCTTCATAACTTTATAAATTTCTCAATAAGAAAAATTTGAGCATAACATTCATTACGTACAATCTCGGCAATTTCAAAACAGAAAAGAAAATTAATGGTCAAATTATACAGTACAGTAACAATTTACTTTACCAGAATATACTACACAATAATGATTAAAATGTGATATTTGTAACAAAAATATGATTTGTATAATTTTGATTATATATTTAACATTATATATTATGTCATTTATACTATACATACATTTCTTCCTACAAGAGATTTCCGAAGAAATCAATGTGCTGTGCCACTTGATCAAGCCAGGGACGCGAGAACGGCACGGCATCTCAGTCATTAAAATTATATAAAAAATAGAATCCACCGTTTATTTATAAAATAAAAAATATGTGTACTTTCAGAATAAAGTAGAAAATGAGATAGCAGTATTTTAAAAATTAAAAGAAATGTACTTTTTAGTGAAAAAAATAATTAAACATTTCAATTGCTTATAACAATTGGAATTTGCAATTTCTTGCAACTTAAACTATTTTTTTCGAAAAGATTGTCTCCTCAGCTTTAAAATGCTTTTTTAAAGATTTCTCTACGACAGATATAACCAGAGATATTAATTTTTGAAATTGAACGAAACGCAGCGCGTAAGAGAAGCGAGACGGATAACAGGAAAATTTGGCTTCGCCGCTGCTAGCTCGCTTTGTGCCCACCGTAACGTGATACGTGAGACAAGAACGAAGCGATTGTTTGTCGGTCCTTGTCTGACTCATTCACCTTATTGATTTTCGGTATCATGGACATAGCACGGAAGAGAACCACAAAATCGTGGACATAGCACGGAAGAGGTCCACAAAATCGTGGACATTACCTACGGGATTTGTGGACATTGGATACGTAGTTCAATGTCCACATTTTATGGACATAGAGGCGCCACGGAATAAGGTGACAGCTAAAATGCGCCCATGACCGCTCTCATCCTTCTCTCTGGCGAAAGCTTCGTTGAATATAACACGGCCGTGTAGGGTCACGGTCAGAATAGTTGCAACACTTTTTTTAAAAATAAGTTTAGGAAAATAAGGTATAGTTATAAGTTATAGTTATAGTTTTTAAAAAATAAGTTTAGTTTTTTAAGTGTTGCAACTATTCTGACCGCGACTGTACATACACAAAGTTCGGTATAATTCATTCTGCATATGAATTTGTTATGGAGCTTTCGCTAACGCGCTGAACATGGCGTTGCGCGAAGGTCTTTTATCTTTTTTCGTTTTCCGCTTTCGACTTCCGCTTTCTAGACGTTACATACAAATCCTACAAAGGCTCATGAATAAACCTCGCCGACACGTCTTGCTTTACGACTAATTTGACGTATTATGTGCTTTCTGCATCGTAAGCCGCGCGACGCGACATCCCGCGCCGATATATCACAAGTATGTTTTTTCAGATTGTACCTACTGCGTAACGACGATCAACATTTACATTTCTGTCGTATGATGTTCATTGGAATATATTTATTTATCGTTCTATTTTTAAAAAGCCATTCTTTCGTATAGACTTTTATTCGTCGTCTGTTTATTTCTGTAATTCCATTCCATCTCTCACATTTTTAATTATCATGTTTCACTTTACCGACTTTTTACTTTTTACAATTATTAAAAAAAGCAAGGCCACATTATTTCTTCTATGTTACCTTGTAGATGTATGATTGATATAGAAGCGAAAATAAAAGCGTTGATGCGTTAAAGCGTTTCGATTTGCAACTTTTCACGTTTACGTGCAAATAATTGTATTAACTAAAGATGGAAATATCTTTTCACAACACCTCCACGGAAAGTTCGACTTTCCATGCCTGTAGAGCGGGGCGAAAGTGGCCAATTTCACGCCAGGGCTTACTTTTCTTCCTAGGGAAGAAAATTGATAACATAGCGGGCGAAAAGTAATCACTCTCCTTCCTAGGGAGAAAAGTTGATACTTTCTGCCCCGTATGGCGGCCCTGTATATATAATTTTATTTTATTTAAATTTTAGTTTTTTAATATGTGGGGCTTTGCCCCCAACACCCCCCGCCGGGGCTTCGTCTCTGGACCCCACATCCCTCTCTTTTTCTCTTTCTATTTAACGATACGCGCGTACAAACTGTATGAATCGAACACCAAACGCTCACGCTTTACAAGCATTAAGAAGTCGAACATTTCCGTAAAGGTGTTGTGAAAAATGTCGTGTGCACCACGGGGAGAAAGCTTTTTCAGACTCGTGTGATTGCCGCCCTCGCCTTCGGCTCGGACGGTAAACTTCACACTCGTCTGAAAAACGTAGCTTTCTCCCCTAGGTGCACAATATATACTATTTCTAAATCTATCAATTAAATTTATTCAATATTCTATTGTTCATATTAAACACAATTAAAGAATTTATAATTAGGAATAAATAGGTCTATTGTAAATAATTTTTTGGGAAATATGAAATATTAGTCTTATATAAATGTTATTTGATTATTTCTCATGTTACGTGTAAATAGATATTGCTTATTATAATAACTCATTTATTTATTGTTTATAATTAAGTGCTCTAAATAATTTTCGGCAATAATAGCGTACAAAACATAAATAGATCATATTTTGATTATAATTACTAAATACACGCATCATCAATTTCTCTATGCTTTTAAAGCATGTATGTATATTTATATTATATGTGTAGTTTAGAGTATATTTTGTTCACAAATAATGATATGAACAACAACTAAGTTGTTATTAAATCTCACAAATGATATTTACCATATTACATGTATACAAATAAAAAGAGTTAATAAACAGAATAATACATTTCCTTTGCCAGCATCGAATAACAATTAAAGTAATTTAAATCGACCGTGACTGGCACTATATAACGTCTTTCCGATATGAACATTGAAAAACTGTGAGCCGACTTGGTTTGTCGCGGATTCACACAGCACTTTTTCGGATCAATCGTCGAGACATTATTAATTTCGACCATGGGTTTTAACCATTTAGTATAGACTATTTAACTATTTAATATAGAAATTACATCAACTGACTAAAACCTGCATGGTCGAAATTAATAATGTCTCGACGATTGATCCGAAAAAGTGCTGTGTGAATCCAACAAACCAAGTCGGCTCACAATTTTTCAATATTTATATCAGAAAGAGTTAAATTAAAAAAAAAAAGATATATTGTTAAGTTTACATAATAATACTATTACTTTATAAAGCGAAACTCTTTTATACTGTAATTATTATAAATATGACAAATTATGTTACTTACCTATATAATAGGGGAGCGGGCTTTTTATATTACTTATGCCTTTATTTAATATATTAGAAATGACACGAGACAGGTGCTTCAAGATTTTCTATGAAACGGAGAACGGAGCAGAGATGAGATTCAGCGTCCGATTTGTCGGTTAGATGCTGCCGAGCGGATTGCGAACTTTGGCGTCGCACTCGCACTCAGCTTTTTCAATAAACTGCCGAAACCGCGGATAAGAGAAAATTGAGGTCGGAGAACGACGACTGGGCGAGGTGTAATACTTTCTTCGGCCATTATCCGTCGCGTCGCTTCGTACAATCCGAAATTCCGGCGTATTTCCGCAGAAGTTCGATCCACGCGTAAGTTTGAAAATTGATGCGTCAAAAAGCGTCGGGGAAGAGTTCCCTCAAATTCATTTTCAGGAAAAGCATTTTGGCGTTTTGCATTCGCGAGATGGGAAGAAGTTATATTCTATTGCGTCTCAAACTAACAATAAGTTTAAAAGAGTAGATAATAATAACGTTTTAATAAAATATAAAGAAAACAGGTAAGTATTTTCGGGGTTTACATTAACATTTTTAAAAATAATTTGGAAAAATATGTCGTTTTTGAGATTTAAAGTTGCGACTAATAAATAAATATCATAAAGCACTGCAAAAATCCTTTAATCGGTCGATGCGTATAACTGCTATTAGGAGAAATAAAAACGTGGAATTTATAAATAGTCGCTGAAAATGTTCCAATTGACGTACGGAACGCGCGTTTCCGGCGCAATTAAGCGATTTTCCGATTTAACTTCACTCCCAATAAAGGGAAAACCTTTTACCTCGTTTTAACCTGCGCGACAGCCATCGCGATATCGTGTTACCCAATCTGATTAATAGCAATTTGGACCGCGGTTGTGCGCGCACGAGTGATTTCTTCTCTTTAGAAAGGCGAGCATTGGCACATACCATCAAGCTGAAAGAGATCCTTTGCCTTCGCCGCATTTTTCAAGTTTCTCCGCGAGACCCGCTTCACTTTTCTCATTGCACCCTCCCGGGTACATCGTCCTTCTTCCCACCTTTATCTCGTTTTCTTCTCCCCCGCTTACGTCGCCGTGTTCTTTCCTACTTCGTTTTTAATGCCCAGGCAAACGTTATCGTAACTTCCCGGCGACCATGCGCGAAACGCTCACTCACAGACCCAGGCTTGTGTACAGGGTGATACGCTTGATTTTATCGCGCGCGATGTAATTCAGAGATTTACTGCGTTTGCCATCCGGAGAAAAAGGGACAGGCGCGTTACTACGTGACGCACTGTATTTCAAGAAAATGCGAAATTAAAAGAATGTGCACATTTTCTCCGCAAATCGTGTGATTTTCATGCTTGTGTCGTGTAACTTTGTACTTTTTTTTAGCGCTAGTAACATAAATGTTGCAAGATTAAACTAATCGTGAAGCGCAAGAATTAAATAGTACATATATAAATAAACAGATGAACTAAAAGATAAATAGATATACCTATTGATAGATAGACATAATTATTGTATATATATATATATATATATATATATATAGAGAGAGATTGATTGATTGATTGATTTGTTTATTATGCCCGAGCATAGGCTAAGGGGCAAAGATACATAATAGCAAAGTATACAGCAATGTTAAGAAATAGAAAGAGCTAAGTAGCAGAAAATATCATGATATGTAGCTTAAGGACAATAGTTAACGTAGCATATACAATAATAATAGCAAAGTATACAATATGATATAAAATAGTAGCAAAAGATAAATAATAGCAAAATATACAGCAAAGTTAAGAAATCGAAAGAGCTAAGTAGCAGAAAATATCATGATATGTAGCTTAAGAACAATAGTTAACGTAGTATACATATACAGTGTTTAAATTGGATTAAGTTAAAGTAAGCCATAATGATATAAAACGACTACAGATTGATGTAACATACAGATTGATGTAACATACAGATTGATGTAGCATAAAAAATTTCGTTGAAAAGTGAAATTATTGGAAATACTACTGAAGAATTATAAGTCAACAAAATTCAGTTATTGTGCTCTCTCAAACAAAAGAACAAGTATAACCACGTAAACTAGACCAATGTAGAACTTACTTAAGCATAAAACGATTATAATGTTGAACATAAAGTGAAAAAGCTTATAAATCATTAAATATTTCATCGTGGTGAAAAAGAGAGGCTCGCATGTGCATATGTAGAACTATCATTAAACCAAAAGCGATTGTCACGTTAAGCGTAAAGTGAAAAAGCTTGTGAATCATATTACATATAGTGGTGAATAAGAGAGGCATGCATGTGCCGTCACAAATGTCAGAGTCAGTAAGATCGTCGGAAATATATAAGTGAAGCCAGGTCATGGAAGCAGAAGGAACACAGCCAGCATCAGCCAAGGGTCATTGAAGCCCTGCTAAATCAGCCTCAGAAGTAATCAGTATGGGAGGCTGACCATGCACCTTCCGGACAAAAATCGTTCCATTCGTGCACCATACATGCTTGAAAGATAACTGCCTGGCCTTAACTCGAGTCCGGCGCAACAATTTGTAAATGTCCGTAGGAAGCAGTTCGTTTATATAAATTTGGCCAGGGAGATCTCTAGAAAACACATCGAGGACAGTTAGTCGACGTTTACGGCGCATAGCACTGAGAATATGGTCCCGAATCTGTTGAGACTTAAGTACTACAATAATAGATCGCTGTCTGACAGCAGTGACAGCACGATCGGAGGCAGAAACAGTGCTAGGCGCCGCACCACGCATCGCAGGCATCGCAGACACGCCACTACCCCCCACGTCACGAGTCTCGAGAACGTCAGAAACAAGCTGCGGTGTACCCAGCGCACGAAAAACACTAGAGACGAGCTGTACCGATGTGTCAGCCAGAGAACCCGGTATCCCGGAAATAATAATGTCCGACGTTCGCAAGACTCAAGACGCGGAAGGCTGCGGAACAAGATGAGGACCACTCAGATCACTCTTTAAATCGCACTTTAGTTCGCTCTTTAATTCACTTTTTAATTCGCTTTTTAATTCGCTCTTTAAACGGCGCACTTCATTCGTAAGAGCAGCACACTGCTGCTCCAACTCACCAATACGCTGACAGTTGCGATCGACACTTTTCACTATACTGTTTAGCTGGTTAAGCTTATCGCTAAGTCCACTGTTCGTGCGCCGCTGGTCCTCGACAAAAGCGGAGAAACGCACTTCGGACGATTTCATCTGCTCAACAAATGCGGAGAATCGCGCTTCGGATGACTTCATATGCTCAACAAGTTGACATAAAAGCGCATTTGTTGTGTCATCACTCTTTAATTGCGGCATGATTGATGAGGTGACTACAGCGAAGAGTAGAACCAAAATGCAGAGCGGCAGTTCAGAGGGTAACAGTTGGTAGTGTGTATCAAAGCCCACAGATGTCGCCACATGAACAAATCAGATGGTAATTCATGCGCTATCCCAAGATCAGGCGAAAGTGAGGTTAGAATGGGAAGTGAAATTGTACTCCGAGATATCCAGCACAGTAGTTGCAAGGAAAGAAAGATAATATATCTATCTTAACAAGCAACGAAAAACCTGCTTAAACCTGTAACAAAACGGCCCGAAGGCAGTTTACGGCCGAGATGGAGTTCGCCGAGAGCCAGAGCAAGGAAACACAGCAACATGCGGTACTCACCGAGAGAGAGAGAGAGAGCGAGAGAGAGAGAGAGAGAGAGAGAGAGAGAGAGAGAGAGGAGAGAGAGAGAGAGAGGGGGAGAGGGGGAAAAGACAAGTAAAATAGCAAAGAAGTGCACTGTAGATATCAACTGATGTAAAACAGTTAATAATATATTGAAAAATAAGTAAACAAAATAAAATTCTAAAAATATCTAAAATAGAAATCATGTAGAATGCACGACAAATGCAGAAATAAACAACTCTACTATATAATATATATAATAGTCATTTCACCATGTGACAGATCTATATATATGTCCTTTTTCTACATATATGTCTTTCAGTTAATTATTATCAAGTCATTATAGGTTATATGCCAAACAAAGTTAGTTTTGTTACGAAATTTATAAACACAGTTTATTTACCACAGAAGAAACAAACAGATACTTCGGGATAGGACAAAAGATGAGTTGCTAATGACAAGTAACGTTTGTTTTCGGCGAAAAAGAGGGTTTAGAGGGTAATATTCGACAGAAGCCAAGTCAGGCTCGATATTAATCCTTGTTACCAATTACCTGCATTCGCGTGTTAAGTGATTCCCATTGAACAAGTAACATTTTACTTTGTATATCCGTGTCTCACCAATTAAGGAGAAAAGAGAAAAATGGAGATGGACGCAGCAAGAAGAAGAGGACGATTTGAAATTTTCTTATGATTTGGTTCGCCCACTGAGTTATTCCAGCAGACAATCGAAAATTCAGATGGGTATGTTTCATTTAATTAATCGTAATTTTAAAGCTCAATATACTCATACAGAATGTACACCGATGCGTATCTATGAAAATATATTCTCGTAATTCGAAAATCGTTCTCAGAAATATATGGAGGAATAACAATATTTCTCAATCGTTCGAATGTTATTTAAATAATGAATATTAGAAATGATCTTCGCGATAGTGAGACATCACGTATATTCGGTAAAGTAGGAAAACGTAATTTTGTGTCTTATTGTACAGACTGTAACTGAAAAGGGATCCAAGCAATCAAATCTAGAGGAAAGGTACAAGATCTCATACGATATAATCAAATCGGCACTGTCTCAGATAAAAGAACACATTTGCTCAACACCATATGAACAGGTAATAAATACCATAAGATCTCCTTTAATATAACTATTTGACACTCTTAGCAAATATGTCAAAAGCAGACGATCTGATGTACATATATTTCAATATAACAAATTCTTATAATTCCATAAATCTCGATATTTAAAGATTTCAGAATTTAAGGTATAAAAATAAAAAAAAATTTGAAACGTTAAGGTAAAAGGGGGGGTTTCGGACACTTTTAGGAGAGCGGCCCGGGTTTTTTATTATTTATGAACGCAATATATTTTCAAACCCAAAATAAATTTATTTAAACACGTGCATTAAAGCTTTCTCAATAAAATGTACCCATATTTTTAGTTACATTATTAAGATATAATAAATAAATAATTATTTTATAAATGCCCGTTATGACAGGCGTTTTTGACACTCTCCGGGCCGCTCAGTTGCAGATTCGGACATAACCGAGTATGCAGTTGCTGACACTCATGCGTAGGCCGTTTACACGGGGAGCGGGCGGGCGGGAGGCGCGAGAAACAACGAACGCGCGTTCATCACACGGCCGGCCGGCGGCGTCGTGTATCCCCCTCCCGCGCGGGCCCTGTCGCTTTTCCGCGCGTTTTCCGTCCCCGCGAGACGCACGACGACGACAACAACAACGACGACGACGACGACAGGTCTCGCCGTCGAGGTCGAGTGCGTGCCGCGAATCGTCGCGCGTGAATGCGGTGCTCGGCGGTGTGCTTGGCGGTGTTGGTGGTGTGGTGTGCGCCGTGTCGAAGAAGTCCGTGTCCGTCGCGTTACGCACAAATGACGAGCCACGAGGTGAGACCAGGTAAACCGCGGCGCGATATATTTCGTAGGTATTAATGAGCGACTCGCGCGTTTCAGTGGCGTTTCAATTGTTAACCTCTATAAAACTCTAACCTCTAACTACAACTCTCTCTGACAGATTACAAATTCGGTGTCCGAAACTAAGCATAACCTTTATTCGTGATGCAGTTTCTTGACACCGGGAATTTAAGAGAAAAACTAATGTGCAAATAAACTATTACTATATCTGATCGATAATGTGGTTCGTGCTGAACATGTCACATAACTTTTATGTCGTTTTAATACTTACATGATACTAAAAATCTGCAATTTTACATTCGCTGCTACTAAGACCTGTCATTTAGAAAGGCCGGTCGAGAGCCACTGAAACGCGCAAGTCGCTCATTTCACTGTCGGTAATTTACGTACGAAACATAAAAAAACAAAAGGATCTGTGCAATAATCAACGGCAAAAAACGCTCTTTAATTTGACTATAATTTTTTTAATATTTGACGAAAACTTTATTTATTACAAATATAAATGTACCGTCAGTGTCCGAAACTGCAACAGTGTCCTTTACCCCCCCTTTTACCTTATAGAAATGTAACATCTATTTTGGATATTAAGAGTGACTCGAAATAAATATTACTGTAAACTGAAATAAATTAAATGCAATTTGGTCGTTTTTTCTCACAATATTATATTATAGGTACATATGTATATAACTTGTTAATTTGATTGACGTACTGTATGCCAAGATATTCGGCATAAAGAATTGTCTAAAGTCATTATTTAAACGAATGTAATATGATTGCTACAGATTCAATGTCTTGGCGATATGAAATACGACATAATTCTGAAGAAGGAATTAGACCAGGTTACAAACAGCGTCAAAGCACGCGGCGTGGTTTATACTCTGCTACAATTATCGGGAAACCAAAGACGCAAGGGCGTGATAGGAATCTCAACGGGCAATTTCGCTCATTCTCTCTGCCATTTTGGAAAGGAGTTTAACATACCGGTGACTATTGTAATGCTGGAATCCGAAAAATGTAAAAAATCATTTCAGAAGTGTCTAGATCTCGGAGCAACAGTGTACTTCCATGACAAAATTGAAGTAGCACATAAAGAAGCTTTCAATATGGCCATGGAGAGAGGCTTAGTTTACATTAACGGGTACTTTTTTTTATCGAAATCTGAATTAAGTTAAAATCAGGGTAGAAAAGTTATTTTATAATATAATATAAAAGACTTCTCTATCGTCATCGTGTTACTCAATATCAAATTGTAGAAGTAATTATTTTCTTGTTAACGTTGATATAACTTTTCTTAATATTGATATAAAATTGATATTATATGTCAATTTAATTAGCGGGAACTATAAATAGAATGTATCATAAAATATCATCCTCGGGTAAAAACATAAGATACGGAATTTGATACATATGAACTTTATGTATAATTATATGTACCTAAATATGTTTCTTATATGCATTATTGTAAAGAAAGACATAAAAACAACAAATTGCTAAAAAATCTGAAAGCTCTTATAAAAAAGTGACAACTTATTTGGCTACATAATTGAAAGATCTATTTTTAGCAACATTAATACAAGTTTTTAAATTAGTAATTATTTATAATTTCACTGTCTATTCGAAAACGTAGAAATTATGCAAATGAATTGAAATGTATGAATTAACGTTAAAAAGTAACTATCTAAACTCTTATTCTTATGGAATAATCAAACGTAATTGTGTTACCGTTAACGTTACAAGAGAAACTTGCAGTTGATAATTTGTTACTGAAGAGTAGTAATTATAGCCGCAATGGCGTTAGAAAGTAATGTGTTTTCTTTTTCGGTAAAATACATTCTCGTTAAAAGATAATATTTTCATCAACTGTTTCCATCTTTAATTAAGATTTAATTTTATTATTTAGAATAATCAACTTAAAGAAAGCAATTAATATATTATTTATATAATCATACTTTAATGTCTAAAGAGATGCTTGAGTTCTTAATAATTTTATCTAATCTCATGACCGAATTATTCAACGACATTTTTCGGTTAGAAACGATCATCCAGATATGATCATTGGCCAAGCAACCTTGGGCATAGAAATGATGGAACAGGTGGAAAATGTTGATGCAGTCATATTACCGACGTCGGTCAAAGATTGCGGACTTACAGCGGGAATTGCGATGGCTATTAAAGGACGGAATCCAGATATTAAAGTTATTGTAAGTGAACAAGTGCATTTTTTTAACAACAAATTGTAAAATGGCATTTTTTATTTTGATCTAATGAGTCATAATTTATCTTAAGAAGTGTGTGTGCATTCTGAATAAAAAAATTTGTGAATACTTTACATGTAATGTCCATCTGTAGGAGGCCCAATATTCAGAACAGGATTATTTAACCAACGTCGTTAGAAAAGAACCATTACGCCTTAATAAATTGGATATTCCAAAGTCAAATATCTATGCGTGGTATAGTGATGATAGAGAAATTGTGAAACGTTTATTTGACAAGACTGTTACGGTGACGAATATGTCCGTTATAATTGCGACCGATTTTCTGCTACAATTAGGAAAAAACGTCGATGACTTTTAACGCAAGAATTGGTTTAGCTGCTTTATTCTGTCAATTAGATGAGCTAAAGGGAAAAAGGTAACTTCTGTCATATAAATTTAATAGCTTTGTTAACATTTATTAATTCCGCGTAATGGCGCGTTTTATGTGTTTTGTGTCCCTTAAGTACGCACTATCCTGTTTGTATTCAATAAAGTTGTAATTTAGTATTTTAGTATATTATAATATTATTATAATATATTGTTTAACATCATAATTTTTTTATGCGCGCCAGGGTGATAATATCTGTATTCGGAAAAATGGACACGATAAATCCAAGTGTCGAGCCTAGTGCTGGTCCGTCGAACTCTTAAATAGGCTTATACATTTCTAAATAAATTATGGACAAAGAGAAATCTTACGATATATCTTGCACTTATTCAAGAATTCAGGTAATTTACAAAATCTGGAACACAGGACAAACCATACAACTCAAAAAAGAAAGTACTTGTGAATAAAATTACGGAAAAGATAGAAAGATGTTGCAACATGACGATGCTCTTCAACGGCACACTTAATATTGAAAGAATTTTACTAACATTTCTCTATCTATATGATAGATATTTTTGTATTGTTATAAAGAAAATATATATATAAATGTATTTTTATAAAGAAAAAAAAATATATATATATATATATACATGTGAAAAGATATATCGCCCATAAACTGAAACAAGAAATTGATTAGTATAACAGTGATATCTTTTCTTATTATATCAGTACCTATAACAATGTATGAAATTATATTTTTGCTTTAAAGCAACAATATAAGTTCATTATAATATCACTATAATAATACCACTATAATAATACCATAATACCTGTTATACTAATAAATTTTTATTTTGGTTATTTATAAAGATCCGGAAACTCTATATCGGTATGCTTTTAATCAATTTAAATTCTTGCTTCAATTTCCGTTTATTCCATAAGCGATACATGATGATATCTCCTTTCATTAAATATGCCTCGTATATTAGTGCTACTTGATTTCCAAATACCAGAATTTTTGTTCTTGTTTTTTGCCTTCTTTTAATATTAAGCGATTAAAGTTGACAGTTGGTTATTATTCGCAAACCAGCTATATGATAGTAGTCGCCTGTGATTTTTTATTATTGGAAAAAACTTATAACGTAAAGACTTAATATACATGTACGATGTTTCACTTAAGTCGATCATCCATCGGTTTTCAGATACTGATTTTATCATTTAACTTGACATTCAGATGATTTTTAAATGCCGGTATTCATGTCTTATTTCAAGATGCTAATACGGTTATTTCATTGGCTGGATGGAGTCTTAAGAATGCCTTTGACCAGACTTAAAACAATTTTAAATATACGATCCGACTATGAATACCGGCCAATATCACTAATTATTTCAAAATTAATTAGACATTATCTATATATATAAAAACAAATGTCCTGACTCACTCACTCATCAACGCCCAGCCCAAACCCCTGAACCTACGAACATGAAATTCGGGAAGTGTATTCCTCTCATGACGTAAGCACCCACTAAGAAGGGATTTTTAGAAATTCGACCCTTAAGGCGGTGAAAAAGGGGTAAAATGTGTTTCAGAGATTCGTTAATCTATATATATAAAGACAGATGTCCTGACTCATTCACTCATCAACGCCCAGCCCAAACCCCTGAACCTACGAACATGAAATTCGGGAAGTGTATTCCTCTCATGACGTAAGCACCCACTAAGAAGGGATTTTTAGAAATTCGACCCTTAAGGCGGTGAAAAAGGGGTAAAATGTGTTTCAGAGATTCGTTAATCTATATATATAAAGACAGATGTCCTGACTCATTCACTCATCAACGCCCAGCCCAAACCCCTGAACCTATAAACATGAAATTTGGGAAGTGTATTCCTCTCATGACGTAAGCACCCACTAAGAAGGGATTTTTAGAAATTCGACCCTTAAGGGTGTGAAAAGGGTTAAAATGTATTTTCGTCAATATCTCTTAGGCCCGATGAGATATCGACTTGGTTTTTGCTTACGAAGGTCACCCATACAAATGCTCAAAAACATATTTCAGGATTTTGCCCTAATCAACCTCTAAAGGCGCAAATCTAGATTCAGTCGTGAATTATAGAACCCTTCGTATCTCCTGTAAATTTCTTTCGGTTCTTATACTCGGCCCAACAATTACTTTAAAAAAAATAACTTCTACTTCCGTAACCAGATACAATGGCATTAAAATACATTGTAATTATAATGTGAATTAAATAAATTACTTTAAATACTTAATAAATTCTCATTTGATATTCAATAATTTCTTTTGAGTTTAAGATTACTTTGCAATGATTTAAAACATATTTGGAATTTGTACCTGCTGCGATATGCAAATGAATATAGTCTTGAATTAAATCTAATTAAGAGTGAGATATATTTAGTATCTATTATCTATTATACATATAGGTATCTGTGACGTACAATGTAATTATAGTAAAACATTTCAATTATAATTCTTACTAATTGTAAGTTAATTTAAGCAAAATTACAAAATGCGAAAACAGTGCAAGCTCATGTCAACGTGTATATTGGTCTGCACATTCGTATTTTGATTTATACATCGCTTAATACCCGTTTATCTATATATACAATAAATATTTTCAATCAAGTAGTTGTCAAATTTAAATTTAGCACAACTACCCCATGTCAGACAACACCCTGTAATTATTTACTGGCATATATTTGACAGTGTTCAATTCTTAGTTTTAATTTTGACCCCTTTCTTTATTTATTTGTTTTTTAATAAAATATTTTTGCTCATTATTCTGCTCTGCCACTATGTTAACGTCATTTTGCACTACAATGTGTTGTCCCCAAGAGAAAGATAAAAACAGCTCATAGAAAATATTTTAAGAAAAGTTATTTTTATTATTTGATGTGTTCTACATGTTATTTAAAGTTAATAGTATATTTATTACATAATAGTATATATATCAGACTATCGGTTGCAAGAAGAATTGGATGCAAGAAGTGGGAGAATATCGCTACTTTAATATAGTACAACTAGCTTAATACCCGTTACTCGGGGGGGTGTCAGTCGCCCCGGATTCGCGATCGGTCTACAATAATCGAAGGACCAGAGGGATCGTTCCCTCACGAAATTCAAACGAGGTAGCAAGCAAAAGCGATGCAAAACATGCGACTCACCGTTTCGTTGCCCATTGCCCCTCGTGGGTGGTGGTCTCTTGCCGCTATATCTCTCGTCCTTCCTTCTGGCGGGTTCTCTGGTGCGGGCGTGAAGGCGAGCGAGCAGGCACACCGGCAAGGCACGATAGAAGCAAGGAAGGCAGGCAGGGCAAATATGCAAGCAGGCGGTGCACACAATACGCAAGCACTAAAGGGCACGATCTTGCGATGAGTCGTGCTCCGAGACAATGTGGCAAATACTTCTCCTCCAGATTACGCTCCGGCACTCACTGGTTCGCGCGCCTGCGAAGTATAGCCCGGGCGAGTACCAAAGTATTAGGCGGGCCACCCGCAGGCGGGCAGCACGAGTCGGGTGAGTCGCGCGAGTAGTTACCGCGATCCGCCAACGTTTCGCGCAAGTCATCGAACTCGATATCGATTGTATCGATTGTATGATGGTCCTACTCACCGTAGGACCCGCTTGATTACGAACGCGATTGACGCTATTAAAGCACAATATGTAACTTAATACTACAACTTAATGATACGGAATCGAACTTCAACTATGTACACTTAATACTACGGAACCTAAACTAATATATATAGGTGAGCGCCGAACACCCGTGCTTCGTTACGGTATTTAATTACTTTAAATAAATTTCGACTCGAATAAACTTTCCTTTGATTGCAATGAACAATTTAAATTTAGCACAACTACTTCATGTCAGGCAACACCCTGTAATTATTAATAGGCATATATTTGATATAATAAAAATTTCTTTCGATTTAAAATTTAATATAAAATCTAAGATTAAAATGACAGTAGCGCATAATTCTAATTTTCAGGATTAATAAGATTAATTGAGTATGAAAATAAAAATATGTAGGATATAAATAAGATAGGACAATAGAAAAAATATATGTATTTAAGCGTTTATTTTATTTATTTAAAATCTATATATATAAAGACAGATGTCTTGACTCACTCACTCATCAACGCCCAGCCCAAACCCCTGGACCTAGAAACATGAAAATCGGGGAGTGTATTCCTCTCATGACGTAAGCACCCACTAAGAAGGGATTTTTAGAAATTCGACCCTTTAGGCGGTGAAAAAGGGGTAAAATGTGTTTTCAGAGATTCGTTAATCTATCTATATATATATGTATATAAACAAATGTCCCGACTCACTGACTCACTGACTCATCAACGCCCAGCCCAAACCCCTGAACCTAGAAACATGATATGCGGGGAGTGTATGCCTCTCATGACGTAAGCACCCACTAAGAAGGGATTTTTAAAAATTTCATCCCTAAGGGGGTAAAAAGTGGTAAAATCTGTTTTCAGAGATTTGTTAATCTATACTAGCTGGTTACCCGGGCTTTGCCCCGGAGGACTTCTCGCCCCTTTGTAGACATTTGTGCATAGAATTTGAAATTTATAGAGGTTTGTTACTTAAACCGAATCAAATTATAATACTTCTTTGTATATAGCATTTTTTGTTTTATAAATAGTTTCTGTTTTTTTTAAAATACCGAAGGCCCCCTCCGCATGCCCCCTCCAAACTCTGTACAGAGTGGCCTCGCTTCAACTTACAAAGCATACTTTTCATATACCAACTATTCTCTGCTTTAACAAATTATTTCTGCTACAGATATTAAAAGAAGTTAACAAAGCAGAAATAATTTGTTAATGCAAAGAATAGTTGGTATATAAAAAGTACATATTTATATAACAACTATTTATTTTGCATAAAAATTTTTTTTTTATATAGCAACTATTCCCTGTTTTAACAAGTTATTTGTTTAATAATTTGTTAAAACAAAGAATGGTTGGTATGTAAAAAGTACATATTTATATGTAATCTTCACATACCAACTATTCTCTGCTTTAACAAATTATTTCTGTTTTGTTAACTTCGACGCTTAATATCTGTACAGCACATTCTCTGCTATAATAAAAAGACTGTTCAATATACAAACAATTCGCTGCTTTAAATAACTTTTCTTCGTTTATACATCGTCAAATATAACTTTGACACTCGAATTACCGCATTTTTTGATGCAATGGCTGAAATCTTTCAGATTCCTAATGATAGTGTTGAATAAATCATCATTAAACATTTATTTTTGTAATAATAAAACATTTATTTTTGTAATAATTATATTGAGCTGCCTAAGATCCAAGCTTGGACCGTATGGCTATTTCCTTTGTATTGATTTATATCTTAACGGTCTTAACATATATTGTTTATTCACGTCGCCTGAGAAAGACGTTCAAATTATTGTTATCCGGTTATTGCGATAAATATTACCACATGCCCCGGTAGTCGAATTGGTAAAGACACCCGAACGGAATGCGGGAGATTCCAGGTTCGAACCCTGGCTGGGGTAATATTTTTCGCAATAAGTTTTTACAGTGATTTTAATATTAAATCGATATCGATTTAATTAGGGAAGGGAGAGGGAATTTCTAATGTTTCAACAATAACTGTGTTTTAAGTCCGACAAATAATCGGCGCGCAGTTTAATATGTTGGAAAATACGCGTATTAAATATATATTGAAAATAATTATATTGAGCTGCCTAAGATCCAAGCTTGGACCGTATGGCTATTTCCTTTGTATTGATTTATTTTTGTATTTATTACTAGCCTAATACCCGTGCTTTGTTACAGTATTTAATTATTTTAAATCGATTTTGACTCCAATAAACTTTCGTTTGATTGTAATGAACAATATTATCTTATGACATAATAAAAATGAATTAAAATTATGTTAGTGTTTGTTCGTACTTTTGCTCCAATTCTATTGCTTCAGATTTAAATTTCTTCATCGTATTGTTCATTTCCTCTGTTGTCTATGTACTAACTGATGTCTACAATGGGGCGAGAGGTCCTCCGGGGCGAAGCCCGGGTAACCAGCTAGTTGCTTATAAACCTATCGGCATTTCTCTAATTCAAACAATTATACAATTGATAGTGGACTGTACATATACTTTTATAGCATGTAATACATATTATAGAATTAAAAACGATACGCTCACAAAAATTATTTTTATTAGTTTTCTTTCCTTATTCGCTTCGTGCATGAACGTGGAGGGGATTCGCGAAACGACTTAGGCGCTCATAGCGATCAGTTTGGGAAGTTGGACTAAAACACGCTAACTTTTTAATAAATTTGAAAAATGGAAAATAAACAATTAAAAAGAAAAGCAAAATTATATTGTTGCGTAGTAAATTGTGAAAATAATTCTTGTGATACTCCAGATAAATTATTTTACTGTTTTCCAACATCTAATGTACATTATCCACATAAAGAATCTGACATTGAGTGTAGTACGAATGAGAAGCTTTAAGTTTTATCATATTATTTTCATCTAAGTATAAATAAGATACATTAAATGTATTTTTTGTTGTATCAAAAATTGGCTTAATACTACAAGATGAAGGAAATTTTATTTCTAAAATTTTTAAATTTTTCACATCAATCACAATGTCATCAACACTTGCACAAAGCCATGGTTAAAGTGGATTTACAAATACACCTACTATTTGAACATTTTTATTGTGTTTATTAATATAATCACATATAACTCTTTTTTCATTTTTCTTTCCATATTCTAAAGAAGCTACTTTCAAATCTTTAGGTTTAAGAAGCTCAATCGCTAATTAATGTTTACCTTTTTTTTTTTTGTTAAATTTTATACTGTGTGCTTTAGTACTCGCACTTATTCTTGCACATCTTGCATTAAACCATTCTTTGCATTCACTTTTATCTTTGGTTCTTATGCACAAATCTAATATTTGATCATCCGTAAGTCTCACATTTATATTATAAAATTATTTAAATTAACACAATGTTTGTTGTGCCATAATAAATTATATTATGTTTAGATAAATTTATTAATTTTAAAATTGTTTCTGTTATTTGCTTATCATTAAATTTTTTCATAAAATTGTCCAAAATAACTATTATAATTTGTTTTACAATAGTTTGAATTTCTGTTATATTACTTGCCTGTAAAATTCTTAACAATGCACAATCACTTTTTATATCTGATATCTGAAGATTGAAAGGAATTATTGCTTTTTCCTTGTAATACAGCTATTTCTTGAATTCTTTGGAAACTTCTAGTGGCTTGGAGTACATATCTTTACCTAATTGATAATCTGAAGGTTTTCTCCATTCTTGATGTATAGATGTTTTTGTTGCACTTCTATCAGAGTTTACGTACCATATTAAAGCATAAATATGTTTGCATTTCTTTCCTGTACTTGACACACAATTACAAGAAACATGAAGTACATGACGATAGTTATCCAACTAAAAAACAATTAATCAGTTACAAAAAATATAAATTAAGTTATTGAACATCAATATTTACCTCCAAACTAACTCTGTAGGGGTGTAAAGTGACAGAAGTTTGACGTACAACACTACCTGTTATCAAAATACCAGTGTCATTTGTATATCTTTCTTCGACTCTTTTAACATGAGATACAGCTAATCTTTTCCCTTTTATAATGGCTTGAGGGTGAAAATCAATTGAATAAGTAATCTCTTTAAACCCTGTTCTCAAAATTTTATTCATTTTGAACACTTTATCAGTCTCTAAGAAGAAAAATACAAGAAATTGTTATTGGTTAAGATAATATTTTTCTCAGTTTACAGGTCAATATTTAACATATTTTATGACATAAAAATCATAGTATTAATAATTATACAAAATTATAATAAGTAGGGTACTTGCAATATTTAGATTGTATAATTATTATAGTGCATTAAAAAACGATTTTGTTTTAATTCTATTTATACACGTTTCATAAATTGTTTCAGTCTAAGTATTACATTTAACCGTCACGCGGCGCAACGTGTTTTCATGCACGAAGCGAGCGAATTTCTCGCTCTCGGCGGAGTGCGCTGGACAATACGGCAAGTACATACAAGGAGAGGTTGTTAACCCCAATAAACGTATAAACATATTTTTATGGCTTGCTTTTATGCGGGTAAATTGTCATTATTTATTTTAAATTGGTCTCATGTAAAATTTTTGTATGTGTAAAAAAACAACATAATTTGCAATCTTTTCTTATTGTTAGGAACAAACTGTTAAAAGTGTTTTACAGGTGTTAAAAATAATTAGATGTTAATATCTCTAATACCAGCAAATAAGGTTGTTTATGTCATGAATTTTTATATTTGTGGTTCGATTGTCTAATTTATTGGCGTCTTTACTTACAAATTTAGATGCCGTTTTCAAGATGTTCTGTTAAATCGACATTAACAAAGTATTCTTTAAACTATTATTCAAAATAACTGTATTGAAACTATTATTAAATTACTTGTACATATATATTTAATTTTTGCGATTAACAGATTAAGGAGTATTATTGCACGAGTTTTACAAAAACGCTTTTTTGTTTCAATCGTAAAGCAAACGCACATGCTTTGCATGCGACATATGTCATGTGCCCACACACGCGCGTAAATGCCGCGCGAGTCTCCCTAGCCAGAGAAGAGCAAACCGCACAGTGGAATTTCTCCGAAGGATTTCTCTCTGCTTCTTTCCCTCTTGTTTTTCTACCTCCGCGTAGGAGCACTCGTTCCTTCTTTTACCACTTCCGTTTCTTCGCCTGGCACGTCGGGCCTGGCAAGTTTGGTCACCCAACTTGGGTGATCGGTTTTGGCTTCAGTTTTATTAGCAGGTCAAATATCCTCTTTTGCAGTTTCTATTTTCCCGTTTATTTTCCTGGAGTCATCCTCGCGATCTCGCATCGTGACTTTGAAGCGACAGGTCCCGTCAATCTTATCTTCTTTCCACTCGCCCTGTATACTTTTTTTCTTATCTATCTCAGGTCGTTAAATTTTGGCAGGCAACGCGGTGAATAAGAGCTTCCCATTCCATCGTTTTTTTTATAGAGTCCATTTATTTAAACCTAAACCGTCATGTGTCACTTCTTTAAGTGTAGTATCTGTTATAAAAAAAACTCCTTTTATCTTTATTAACATGATTGTATCTAAACACGGTTGATATCTAAATTGAGCAAATACGCGTGATAGAAGGAAACGTGGATATAATGTAAAAAAAAAAAGCTTTCTGGGAACTTTAAACAACCGCTTAAACAGTCCTTAAGAGAGCTAGCACGAAGTCGCTCATCTCGGTAGATCAAGCAGAAGGAATATTTAATAGAAATCGTCATGCTTACCGTAGAATACCACGTGTCTGACATGGGTTTGCACGCGTATCCGCGGTACACCCGCACGATATCTCTCATTGCGCCAGCTCCGTGTTACGGATTATAAACACCGCATAATTTAGGCAACCTCTGTGTTTCTGCTTGATGAAATGAAGTTTCTCGCGTCCGACGAAATTTGCCAATTTCGCCACATTACTTCACGTTTGCACGACTTACAAGATTGTTCTTGGCAGGTTAATTTGGGTTTCAGTCCTCCTTCTGTGTCGTTTCTTCAGTTAAATGGTAGATTCCTTATTTTTAGTTCTCTCGAATATCTCTTTTATAGTCAGATTGTAGTGTGTTATATGATTATTAATCTGTTCTTTATCCGCTATTGTTTAATAAATTGCCAATTTTGTGATAAAATATTCAAGACGTTGAACCAGGTGTATTTTGGCAGTTTTCAAGTAATTCGCCACATTACTTTACGTTTGCACGATTTACAAAATTGTTCTTGGCAGGTTAATTCGGGTTTCAGTCCTCCTTCTGTGCCGTTTCTTTAATTAAATGGTAGATTCCTTATCCTTACTTCTCTCAAATTTCTTTTCCAAAGTCAGATTATAGTGTGTTATATGTATCAATTATCCGCCATTGCTTAATAAATTGTGAATTTTTGGCGATAAAATATTCACGATATTAAACCAGGTATATTTCAACAGTTTTCAAGTAATAATTTAAGTTAGTAACTTTCTGAGATGTTGATTAAAATTGTTCCGTGAAAATCTGCGAGGAAGAATATCGATTCTATTTTTAAATATTACTTATATAATGCGGATTTAATATAAAATCCAAGAATATCTTTTCGATCGTGAAGGGCAGAAAATTTACTACATTTTCTAATTCAGAGATGATAGTGCTGTATGAAAAAGGTGGATTCACGCATTATGATCTCGACACATAAAGTATATCTTTTTTAAAGGCGTATCTTTTATATATCCACGCGTCCTTCGCGTAGCCATCTATAGTTCTCGGAATATTTTATGCCGCGACTTTTTTGCGGCATTACATCTCATACATATGAGGCTGACAGTGCCGAATCCATTTACAGACACTAATCCGAGAGGAAGTTCCGTTCCCTGACGCCACTGCAAAATCGTATCTGTCACTACCTCATTCGTAAACTTTAATGTTCTACTTCTAGTACATAAAAAAAACGTGAGTGCATTATAACCAATACTTTCAAATATAATGAAACATGACTACCGAAATAAATAAAATACAAGAGATATTAGAGTGTGTATAGTAGCAAAAATGTTAATTATTAAAGTTATAATTTAAATTTTATCAAAATAAAACGTTTTATGTCTTTTAATAGTATATGTTCCATATTCTGACCTATAAAATAAAATTTAACTTGTGATTTTTCAATTTTATTTTTAAAAATAAAATAGCCTTGTGTGCTAAATGGAGTTTTCAAATTCTACAAAATTCTTTACTAAGAAATTATGTTTCAAAGTGAAGAATGTTTGCGAGACTGTGTGTGAGATAGCTGATAGCGAAAGGAAACAGATAGAACGCATATTTGAAGCACGTGGCATACTTATTACACGCGGTTTGGCAAAGGCAGACGTTGTACAATCCCGCCATCCAATTTGTAGATATTTTTCATCTCTCTTCCGTCAAAATCTTATCGTTCGATATAGTCTGGGAGCCCACCGCAAAAATTTGGGTCGATCGCTTTTATGACAAATTTTTACTCGAAACAGTGGATAATGTACCGCACAATACTAATTGCTTTGCAGCCAAAGTCGTACCCCCTTCTTTATATCTTATAACAAATTGTTAACAAATGAAATTGTGCGAGGTACTTCACTCATTGCTTTTATGAAAATTTTCTGTTTCAATAGATAGGGGGCAATAAAATGGACCTTCCAATACCCGGCTGCCACCCCTCATCCCCTGCTTTAAGGGTGGCTGCCGATGTCCAATATGACAATATTGATTAACTAACCTACACCTATCACTTTTATGGACGAATGACATATCGTTGGAAAGCTCGTCAAATTTTCTTCAAAATAATACCCGGCTGCCGCACCTTCGCCCCTGTGGAGGTGAGGCTGCCGAGGTTAAAACTGCGTTTTCGAATGGTCTCGCGCAGCGAATTAAAACCTCGGCAGCCTCACCTCCACAGGGGCGAAGGTGCGGCAGCCGGGTATTATTTTGAAGGAAATTTGACGAGCTTTCCAACGATATGTCATTCGTCCATAAAAGTGATAGGTGTAGGTTAGTTAATCAATATTGTCATATTGGACATCGGCAGCCACCCTTAAAGCAGGGGATGAGGGGTGGCAGCCGGGTATTGGAAGGTCCATTTTATTGCCCCCTATCTATTGAAACAGAAAATTTTCATAAAAGCAATGAGTGAAGTACCTCGCACAATTTCATTTGTTAACAATTTGTTATAAGATATAAAGCAGGGGGTACGACTTTGGCTGCAAAGCAATTAGTATTGTGCGATACATTACCCACTGTTTCAAGTAAAAATTTGTCATAAAAGCGATTGACCCAAATTTTTGAGGTGGGCTCCCGCACTAATAGCACCTATATGAAAACGGCGGGATGGTTCTTCAAGCGCCGACATGTCGCCGCCACGAAAGTATTCTCAATCAAATAACGTTGTATAGCAATCCTTTCGTGTTACATGAGTCGCATTTATTTATAGAGAATGTCTTTTCAGCATCTTATTAATATTTAATAACGCATTCCTCGATGAATACAGAATTGACTTTTTTTTCATGAAGATATCGGATATCGCAATTCGCTGTAAATTAACAGACTTTTTTAACTTATTGTTAGATATCATTAAAATGCAAGTGTCTGTTAAAAAGTCCATCTGAAATAAGATAAAATTTTACCATTTATTTGTTTGAGCTTGAAGTTTTCATAGGATAAATTTTCTTCGTCGTAGCGCGTAGCAAAAATTCAGGCAAAGTCGACGACGGCCGAAAGTTGCCACCCGCTCGAAAGAACTCTATCTCTAACTGGGGCGGCTTAAGCTCGTAAACGGTTTCCCGAAGTTACTGGCGTACCGGCGAGGCGAGAAAAATTATATTCGCCCGCGACGTCAAATTGGAAACAGTTTTGAGCCGTCGACGCTTCCGCAACGGGAAAGCGGGATGGGCTTAGACAGGCGCGTCTCGAGCACTCGAAGATTTCGAAAAACCCGAGCAAGGTTATTGCGAAAACTTCGCGAAACTTTTATATGAAAATATCGCCTCTTTCTTATTGGTCGAAATTAAATTTCCGCATGCAACGACAATCTGGTTGGCCTCACTTCAGCAGATTATTTTAAGCTATTTGCGTGAAAAGTAATAAAGAAAGAAATTATATTAATTAGAAATTAATTAAAATTATAATAATAATTTTGTTTTTAATATTATAGGTAATAATCTGTAAATTAATTAGTTTTGCTTAACTGGTTATATATTCCAACTTTGCAAAACTAATTATTATTTAAGATCTTTTAAGTAAGGTATACAAAAATAAATTAATAACAAATAATATTAACGTACAAAAAGTTTATTATATTTAAACATAAAAGTGATTTTTTAAAGATATGTATGAACTGTGGAACAATGAATTTGTTAATAAATTCAAGGCTCATTGTCATTCCTTAATTAAAAATCACGCTTTAGTTTATATTGTGCTAAACTTCGAGCGTACTTCCGCTTTAAGCATCGTTATAGCACTTGTGCTGAAATGGTACCTGATAGCGAGTACTACGCGGAGTGTATCCATTACCTCCACGCTTGTTTGAAGTGTCTAAATACGTGTGTCTGTATACTGAATGTACACGTATACAAGTATGCAAATGCAGTACATGCAACATCTTTTGATGTTCCTTCTTAATATATCATAGAAGTAGGTCATTAATTATTTTCAAATATATTTATACGCATACCTTAAGTGTTTTCTGCGCATACTTATAATTTCTCGCATGAATAATTTTGATAAAATTGCTGCAAGAATTAAATTTTCAATTAATGCTTAATCGATAAATCTTTCATGCGAAAACTATTTAACAACTGTCTGATTTAATAAACAATAATTATCCCATTAATTTAAAATGAATAAAGCTACTGCTGTGATGATGCTAGACCAATCGCTTCTGCTTAAATAATCTTAATACACAGTTATATATTACACGTGTATTACATTACGTGTATTAGTTATATATTACGTGTATTACATGTAGGTATATAGTTATAATTACACTTAAATAAGAAAAGCATATATTTTATATTAATTAATATAAAATACATGAGAAAAATTTCATATTAATTAATAATTATGTATTATTTTATCCGGATGATAAAGTTAATACTTTTATTTCGATCCTCATCTTTATATCGAACATTATCGCTGTCTTTACAATTTTTCGATTATATTTGTTCTTCTCAATTCTCTTTCATCTCATATAGGTAACGGACAGAAATAAAATTAATTCTCTTCTCTTTTTCCTTCTCGGCTGTCATCCCTCAGCCGCAAGTCCCATTCTCCGTCGGATTTCCCGTTCGCGCGCCGCGCCATGTCGTAAATTCCGCCGAATCCGAACATCGTCGTCGAACTCGCAAAATAGGCGTCATTTCAGCAGCGGACCTGCCCGCGAAACTATAGGGGGATTCAAATAAGTTAGAGTTAAACGGTTAAACAGGTTATGTCGGGTTAAAAAGTTAATTCTTTGTAGGTTAGAAAAAGACGAAGAGTGAGTTTAACCCGACATAACCTGTTTAACCGTTTAACTCTAACTTATTTGAATCCCCCTTATGAAATAATCTCGTCGTTAATCTTGCGCGTCATATCGGTGCGCGCCGCGCTGTGCACCTCTTGAACCGGGCGGCCTTCTCGCTCCCGCGGCCTTTTCTGTCTTTCCCGCTCGAAACAATGGAGGACGAAAGTTTACGGTCGCACTAGACCGTCGGGAGGATCGTATATTTTCACCGCATCGCTCGTAAACTGCGGTCATGCTGCCAGTCGCCACGTCGCGTCGTAGGCGCATCTTCGAGCGGCTACGTGTTGGTGCGCGGAAGGATTCTGTATGGCAGTACGCCACTGTGTCAACGTGTCACTGGATAATTTCAGAGTTACGCAGTTCTCTCTTGTTTCCCATGTCCTCATCCTCCACCTTTTTTCTCCGCCTATAACGGCGGAGAGATTTGTTCTCCGTCGAGTGCGCCGTTTGCGTACCGTGTTTATCTAAGCGCATTTTGAATGAAACATGGAGGTCGTCCCGCGCTTACTACTTGCACTTGCGTTCGTCTGCATGTGTGCATTACGATACGGACAGACGTGAAATACTAGCGCTCGTTGTTGCGTCCGTAAGACAACAGAAGCAATATATGCAAACTGATATGATTTAATAAAGTGAAACAAATCGAGCATATTAATCGTCATTCACGTAGATCGAGTATTTGTCTGATTAAGGGCCAGTTTTTCAATAGTCGTTTAAACTGAAGTTTATAGCTCACTCTTCATCTTTTTCTAAAAGGGATAGTTAGAAAGAGACGAATAATGAGCTAAGCTAAGATTAAAGTTAAGCGATTATTGAAAAACTGGCCCCCAGTCTGCCTATTGCATATTGAAAGGTTGTCCAAATATGTTTTCTGTAAGCGTTTTGGATATAAAGCTTTACATATAACTATAATTTCTCAGACAGCATGCATGTCCAAAATTAGGACATAAGACGTCTTAAAGACGTCTTTAAGACGTTTTAAAGACGTCTTTAAGACATCTTTTAGACGTTTTACGAAATAATGTCTAAAAGACGTCTTAACCCTTTTGTTCCTGAATACCTAAATATAAATTATTTATAGTACCTATCCTATTATGTGTACCACACCCGGGACAAAAGGGTTAATGACGTCTTTAAGACGTCTTATATCCGGCCGATTTTGGACATGGTACTGTCTGGATTTGTCAATTTGGAGATGATCTTTTCATATCTAACAATAAGATAAAACTGATTTTTGAATGCATGTGCGAATGCAATTTATATTCCGGATACGAATTCTGGGGTTGCCTATTCTTTACCCGTTAGTCGAATCGAAATTTGTTTTTGCTTGCGCGTGCAGATCTCAGAATGCTGCACGTCATCCGCGTTAAAAAACCGAGTGCGAGAAAAGAAGCGCGCCGGGAAGAAATATGCTGGAGAAAAACCGAGATAATGCTTCCAAGAAATAAAAATATCGGTCGCTCGAACACGCGAATTACGAACTTCGTAAGGAAAGTGGGATCGGGAAGGAAGATTTAGCGCGTGGCAATTTGTGGAACGTTATGTTAGTCTTCTATAGTAATTGTGACTTTACACGAGAGTTTACGAAAATGTATTGTCCCTCGAGAGACAGCAATTTCTTATCTCAATTTATCGTCCTTCGGATGAAATATATACAGAAGCAATAAGAAATTATATTAATTTCCTTAAAGAGAGACAAGCGTATATATATATTCGCTTTATTTGCCAAAATAATAATTTGCGATAAAACGGTAATTTAAATTTTACAAAGGCGCGCGCGACGGGTAAATTAATTTTATAAATACTTATATTTATATTACATTATACTTATTTTATAAATATTATAAATATTTGAGAATCTTGGAGATTTATTAAATATTTGAGTAAATATTTAATAAATACGATCCGTTTGGGTAAATATATCTCGCATATGCAGAAGAACGATCGAGCTTTATATCATAACGCTGCAAAAGAATTAACTGTTAGTTCCAGTATTGACCATAAATACGAAGAGAATTTCAGTGCACACTGTGAATCATGTGCTTTCGTCTATTAAACAGCGTAAAAATGTTCGCTCAATATGACACAGTACGTTCCCGCAATGTATCCAGCCTTCTGCACTTATTTGAGCATTGAGATGCTAGTCGTTAAGTTACAATATAGCTGAAACCGGAGTGAAATTCATAAATACGGCGCGCGCATAAAAAGCGTGGAAGCGTTTAATTATTAACGCGACGATGCGCCCCGTTAGAATTTATGGCTATCGGGTGTGATATAATTCGTCTGGCGTGACCAGACGTTTTCAGTAGCGATAAAAACCTAGATCGTACACGCGGGCGGTTTCGTTCTCCCCCGATCTTTTAAGAAGAGGTATGCCCTCTGACATTTCACGAAGAAAAATATCCCGGAAACAACAATGATGATGGAGAAAAGCTACAATCTTAGTTCATGGCACATTTACGCGCATAGAGTTTATAATATTATATGTATACACTACGAAATCTGTGAGAGTGAAAAAAGCCCTCGGGATAAAAAAGTGACAGAAGTACAGTGGTTGCAAGGACATTTGCAGAGGTGGCGCCTGTGAGAGCTCGCAACGAGTGGAAACGGACGGTCGTAATCAGACGTGAAAATACTCTAACGTATTTGCCTGAGGAAAACTAGAGTGGAAATTGTTCCACGAGTATGTTGATACGATTCATGCGTTTGCTCCGGAATTTCCTTATTTAACATTGCATATGACACATGCAAAGAAAGGAGAGATTTCGTAGCGGATTATGTAATTTATTAGAAAAAAAATAATACCATGCAGTATTACTATTTAGTTTTAAGGTGTAACGTTATGTATCCGTGTCTAATCGTCCGTATTATTTGAAAAGAATAATTGTCTTTAATGTAAATATGCTTTAAAACGATTAGAAGTTAAGAGTTAATTTAATATTCCTTTTTTCGATTTCCATACCGGAAGAGCCATCGGAATCGAAGTGGTAGAGATCGCGATAATGGCGACGCCGGACGATTTTCGTGTAATGTACATTATCCTTATTTGTGACGGTGGCTTTTTGTCAATTAATCTGGAGTTATCAGAATCTGTGGCAGGGCTTTACTGGGGTGGAGGCATAAATGGGTGGAGTGTCGGTCATTTGTATAACGCCAGTGGATAGTGGGTATGTATACGGGCGTTATCGCACTAGAAGAGGAATGGAGGGAGAGGCAGTGATGGAACCAAACTAATATTTACTCTCGATTCTCGAGCAAACCAAGCGAAGATGTTCATATAAACTGCATCAATATTAACTTTCGACTTGTTAATCTCATTGGTATGCTCTTGTACTATTTGATATATTCGTGCGCATCTTCTGTTTGGAACAGCAATCCGTGTGATATCCAGAACATAATAAAATATATAAAAATTATCACTCAATTTTCAAATTTGTAAATTAAATATTAGATATTACACGAAATATCGAGCAAACTTGCAATTTATTTCATGCCGTATTTTATACACATTATTATCCTCTTCAATGTAATTTTCAAGTGGAAGTTTCGAATATGTCAGATGATAGCGGGTGAAGATTATGCACGATAGTGTTGAGCGTATTGTCATGTGTGCGTTGAGATTGAAAGAGGATACCGCAAGCTTTTGGGGAGGGCGTTGTTTATGTGAAACGGTCAGCTCAACGAGTTACGATGTCAGCGCGGGTTGTTCTGGGCAGATTCGTTTGATAATTCAATAGCCGTTCGCATTTCAAGCCCCTCGCAATCCACCCCGCGTTTGCCGTGGATTTACTCTCGCGCCACACGCAGGTTCATCCAATTAAATTTATCAGATTGCACGCGCGCAAGAGTCAAAAGGCGAACGATACGCGATGATTGGCAGGCGTTTGTCTTTTTGGGGCCACGGCAAAACGTATTTTTTCATTCTCAGTTGGGACATTGCAGCGGCACAAAGTGGAAAATGGTCGCACAATATATCAGAGTCACGAGCAACGCGAATAAAGTCCAAAATTGTTCTAAGAAATTATTACATATTTTCGCATTATGATAACCCTGTTGTTTTAAAACATGCGGTATTACGGACTGCACATTTACACGATCATATACTACATTACATATATTTCGGCTTTTGCATCCGTTGTTTTGTATTTTGATATTAGTTTCCTTTGAACTCATTACGATGCATTTAAATGATCTTTCGTGTATCGTGTAATCCATTTTATACTAAAATTTATGTTTTTCTAAATGTTCGCTGAACTACAATATAATAATGATATCTATTAAAGCCAAGTATCTTCAAAGAAAAATATATCGTCTAATAAATCTAAATAAAATTGTTTAATCCGAATCTGCAATAAAAAGTGCCATGTTCCATTAAAACAGTTAAACTTCTGGTCTGGCTAGCTCATTTTCGGTCAGTACCGGCAGTTGAAGATATTACTATTGGATAGAGCGTACCCAATTTACTTATTAAAATTTCAGGGATTTTTGATAAAAATCATTTTCCTTTATTTTAAAAGGGGTGTACGGGTGGCCTGGGACATTCTGTATCATAAAGATAAGCCGTAGTTTTATGATGATGGGAATAACAGCGCATTATGAGGCGACACTCAGTTTTACATCAAATTTAAAACTTCTGTGTTTAATCAGAAATCTTTTTATCCGAGGAAGAATTGTGCAGATACATTAAGAAATTCTATATCTTTTTATTAAACATAAGTTTTACTAGTTCTAGGAGACTCGAGCAGAATTTTTCATCGGTTGGTACTCAGGTAATAATATTTCATTTATTGCTTTGTGGTGGGGAGGGAATAGAGTTTTGACTCTCCCGAAGTGACAGCTATAACGATAATGTCAGTTCGACCTAAGTAGCGAAAAAGAAAACATCTCAAAAGTGTTTATAAGTCTCATAAACCCGACCGTACTAACCGCGTCGCAATTTTGTAGAGTAAGTACATTTTAAAAGTGCGATATTTTGTCAACGTAACTTTATATTTTTGTTATACACATATGTATTATGCATGTTTCTATTTTATATCCTTAATATAAACTAGAGTATCTTCAATAATTATTAGTCAGTAATGGCGAGCTGCAGCAAACGCAAGAAATATTGGACGGAGCAGTGGCAAGCTCAGTCTGAAAAGCCTATTGATAGTGAAAGTTCCGCAGAGGAAAATAATAAAAAATTAAGCGATGTTAAATCAGAAGATACATGTGATATCGTGGAGGACATAGAGCAACAGGATAAAAGTGAAGAAGAAGAGGCAGCGCATTCGTCGACACGAGGATCTGAACCTTTGCCGACTCGTTTTGTGAAAGTCCCTAACCAAGGCCCTAACGGCTTCAAATGGTCCGTTGAACCGCCGACGGTAGAAGAACAAAGAGAAGCAGACGATGTATCGAATTATAAACCTGAAGTGTTGGACGATGCGACGAGAAACAAGACTCCAATGGAAGTATGGTCTCTCCTTTTTACTGATGATATGCTAAATACAATTGTCAAATATACTAACGTTAAGATTGCACAAAGACGAGAAAAGAATACAATAAATAGATCTGACGCATTTGATATTGATCTCCAAGAATTAAAAGCCTTTATAGGACTTCTATACTTTTCCGGATTACAAAAAGAAAATTTTATTGATGCATATACATTATGGAGTAAACGTGCACCAAATGTCTATCGCGCAACCATGACGAAAAATCGTTTTAATTTTTTATCAGCATGTTTACAGTTTGATGAGGAAAGTACACGTGAAGAACGTTGCCAACATGATCATTTAGCACCAATTCGTGACCTTTGGGATTCATTTATATCGAATTGTATAAAGTATTATTCGCCGAGTAAAAATGTAACAATAGGCGAGCAGTTTGTAAATTTTAAAGGTGATTGCCCTTTTCTTGTTTATTCTACCCGGTTTAAAAATCGCGGGTTTAAAATTGTTATGATGAACGATTCAGAAACATCTTATATGATAAATGCTATTCCTTACTTAGAAAAAATCGATATAAATAATCCTATAAAATCTAACCTTTCTGATTATGTTTGTCAATTATCAGAACCAATTCGTAATAAGGGTCACAGAAACATTACTTGTGACAAACAGTTCATTTCACTGTCTCTAGTGCAAACCATGAAAAAATATTTTTCACTTAGTATGGTAGGGACAATTAAAACGAGAGAAAGAGAGATACCATCAACGATGAGGAACTTCACTAAAATTAATGATTTACGTTTTCTTTATGCTAATGATTTGACATTATCTTCAGTTTGTACAAAACAAAGGAAAACAGTTTTGGTATTGTCTTCTTTACCTGCACGAGAACATGTAGTTGATGGAAAAAAAGTAGATATTATTAAGTTTTATAATTCTACTAAAGGAGGCACTGACAGATTTAACCAAGAATGTAGTGAATACAGTACTGCACGACTGTCTCACCGTTGGACGATGAGATTCTTTTATGCTATGTTAGATCAAGGCGGTTATAATAGTTTTAAGTTATATTCTTTAAACAAAGAGAACAAACAAATACCAAAAGACGAGTTTTTAGACACATTATATAAAAGTTTAATCACTCCACATATAAAAAGACGCTTGCAGTCAGCTAATAAAAAAGGGCTCCATCGTAAATTACGAGAGGAAATGGAAAGAGTTATTAAGGGAGAACTTAGCGAATCATAATACATATTAATCCCATATATACTTAAAATTTAGATAAACGTGTAAGGTACAGATATTGCTCTGTTTATGATGATAGGAAAATTCAATTTGTTTGTTCTCAATGCAAGAGACCACGATGCGAGGAGCATCGCTCGATGTTATGCGAACAATATGTGTACGAATAGTTAATACTTAAGATGACTTTTTTATTGTATGTTTTAATAATTTATCTGCAAAATAGATTAATGTGGCATGAATAAATAAGTGTATTTTTTTGAATAATCGCTCTTTTATCCAAGAAGCTACAAACAAAACTTTAAAATGTACGTGACCTCTTGCAGTTTTATATTAAAATTATTTAAATTATTTTTTTCAATAATATTTTAGTTTTATATTTTATGATATTATGTCATTTTAAGCTTTTCTAAAAATGTATTAGTTTTATATTTTTTTATACAAAAAGATGATTCTTCCGGCTATACAAAAATTCTTCTTTAAGTCTCTACAATTTTTTTGCTTCCTCATAGAGGAAGCTTTGTTTTCGTGAAAAAAATTTTTTTTTAGTTGCCGCTGCCAATGTGTTCAGAATGTTCTAAAACGTCAAAAAATCGCAATTTTAAAAAATGTCCGTATGTGTGTATGTGTGTATGTGCCAAATTTACCGAAATTTCTATAACTCCAGAGAGAACTGATCAACCAAATCTTAACGAATTATATATAAAATAGGGGTAGAAAAAACTGAAGCATATAATAAAATTAGAAAAATTGCCAATATTTTTTAATATTTTGCAGTGTAGCGATGGATGAGATTTGTCGTCTTGATGCACGTGCTTTAGATGCAACAAAATATATAGGCTGACAGTCAATTCTATATATAAAGAGTTAATATTTATCTATTCCCTCCGCAAGAGAATATCGGGACTTAATTCCCATAAAAATATCAGTTTGCGATTCTTCGGGCGGGAACGTCGAAAAGAGTTGAGATGCGAACGTAAGTTAAGTTAGCAGCGAACAACCATAGCTGTGCAATGTATTGTATTCCTATTCTATAATTGATTTTCCGAGAATCATACTCTTTATTCATTCCAGCGAAGATGAGTTATGAAAGCTACGATTTGCGATGCTTCCGAGGAAAATCCAACGTCTAGATAAGATAATGCAACGTAAAGTGCTGCCCAAATGCAATAAACGTTCGCTTTGTGCCACCGCCATGCTAGGCATTACCCTATTTCCCATTATATTTTCTATTAAGAGCCGGGACGATCATTTCGAAGGACAAATCAACTTTCTTGCTACTAAAGTTTCGTTTTCCGATAATACGACTTTAAGCGAGAAAATATGTTTTTCAAAACGTGATCACAAGGAACGGATTTATTGTAATCGAAAGACCTTTTTGTAATAAAGTATAAAAAGAAACTTAAACGCATAATAAAGCAAATTTTGTATAATAACGCGTCACAGCTTGTTCTTAATATATTTTTTTACTTCTGGAATATTATGTTTTTTTCCCTATTGAGTACACAGTTTTAATCACCATATATTTAATTACTAAGCTTTATGATAAATATGATTAATACGTTAGTTAAGAAACGGTTGAAAAATATGTATTTTATGTGAATCGAAATTGATGAAATTAAATAATTACACATAAAATTTCCATCTCTTACGTTTTGTTTTAATTGATATACAATATTTGTTTAATCATGTATTAAAAGCACATATTACAAGTTGGATTGACTAATTTCTTCAAATATCAGTGCTTTAATATTATACGTGTATAAGAGAAGAAAACGTCTTTGTACTTGCGCTGTTAGCTAACAAAATTAGTGTGTGTTGATCTTACAAAGCCATTTAGAAAATGAGATATAAATATTATTCAAATAATCAAGTCAAGTTTAATCAGTGTTAAGATAACGTTCCGATTATTATTCTGATACCTAGATAATATCCTGGCTAGTATTACAGTATTCAGTATCGTATCTGATTTCCTAGTTATTTTAGGTATTAATAGATACAATCAGCTATTATCAATTAATATCTGAGTTAACCCAATATACAGGTATTTCTCCGTTAATCAGACAATGAAAGCACAAGTTGTGGCACATATAAGTAATATTCAATATTTACATAATTAGGTACAATTATATTGGGTTAATTAAATATTTCTTTCTAACTTATTTATGTATTGTGTTTACCTTACTATTTTCTTCTATTATTCTATTATTTTTCTGTATTAATGTGTTATACAATGATATATTCTGAATTATTCCATTTAACTTACAGAATTGTTCAATTTGCAGGTTGTCGTAAGTGGAATCAACAACCTGGCATGCAGCGGATAGCAAGATGCACGACATCAAATGCATTCGAAAACACCCAAACTATACTGGTGAAAAAAGAGGGTAGCTGAAAGGATGATATCGCTGTGATTACCGTAAGTTCAAGCTCATTAAGTATCTAAAACAAGAATATAGAAGAAACAATCTTGATTATACCTATTTTTATTCGACTGAAGTCACAATTTGTCCCAATGTTTGTTTGCATAGCTGAAAAAACCGATCAAGTTAAACGACGTGCAAGGTCCAATTCCTTTAGCAAGTAAGGACCACATTAATGGCGATAAGCGCGGTATCGTAAGTGGATGGGGGAAAACCAAAATAAGTGGACCGACCTCGCCAATACTTACTAGATAGCTTAGCGTGAACGTCTTGAGCCAAGAGTGCTGCTTGCGTGGTCACAAAAATCCACGCACCAATAAAAAATCAGATATGTACGTTGGAAAGAGTATGGAAGGGTGCTTGTCAGTTAGGTACTTTTGTCTTTACTTACTTTTTGTTTTATGCATAATGCATCTCATGAACATTATAAGTACGCATACAGTTTTCACTAAGAAACATATTAGTAAATTAAATACAACGTTCTTAAAGACAAAGTTTTCTAAATATTTGACACTGTTTCGTCGTTTACTGCTATAAATTGCCAATTAAAAATTCGCTGTCATATTTTCTAGGGTGAAAAAAAAATGATGGACCTCTTATTGTCTATAACGAGCTCGTTGGCGTTACCTCTTTGGTTTTTCCCTGCGCTTTGGGAATATTTAATGTTTACAGAAATGTTTACAAGTATCTCAATTTTATTAAAGAATCTCAATCAATGTGCTGATGATCTGTGTTTCAAACATATATCTAATATTGTACATATAAACATTCTCTAATTTTTTAAGTAAGATAACATTCTATAGCAATAATGAATAAACTATATTACAGTCCAATGACTATATTACAGTCCATACTAAAAGTATATTTGTCTCATAAATAGTAAAATAATAAAAATCTAACATTGAAACAGTTTCTATATATATATATATATATATACATAAAATATTTAAGAAATATAATTTTATTTCTAAATTTGCAATGTTATAATAGACATATTTCTTTGCACACGCGAGTAATATTGATTCATCATCATTAACATTTTTGTAAGAATGATGTAGCACCAAATAAGAAAACTAATGCACTTAACACACTTTATGTATATTTTTCCTAACAGTTAAATTTTCAACTAACTATTCTTCACAAAACCAGCACATTTCTAATATAACTCAATATATCACATTAATATCCTTAAAACTATAAAAATCGTTTATTATATGGTACAGCCCAGGTCCTCAGAACAAAACTCAGCTGTCATTCCAGTGGATATGTGACAACTGCGATAAAATAGCAGTTTCTTAATCTGATAGAATCCCATGCAGGTCATTGCAACCCTCGCAGCGTGCGCTCATTTCCAACGAGATGCCGACGGGTTGCCGAACAGCTGATAAAATATCAGTCGTCTATCGGGCTGTGTTTGCCGATATTTTATCCGTTTAATTGTTTTTCGATAGTCGAGAGTCGGTCCGGCTTTTTGCGCATGAGGATTGAGGGGTCTCTGCGAGATGCAAGATGGGGGGGAGGAGGGTTATTCGTTACAATGAAATTGAATCGCGCGTTAACCGGAGAGCAAGATGGTAAACAGCTTTTATTGGCAGAATAATTTTTTGCCCACGTTATACCGGAAATTAGCTGTCGCTGCACAATCTCGTGTCAATGCCTCGTGTAAACGCCTCGACGTAGACAGACCGTATCGCCGAAAAAAAGAAACGCGAATCCGCCATTACGTTGCCCTTGCTCCTTTCGCGATAGTTTATCTCTGTCATGAAAAATCCGTTTATACATGTGCGGGTTATAGTGATGTGATGCTCTTGCCCGCGTTTATGGGACACTATAAATGCGGGCGGTAAAAACGCAAGGCGTAAAGTATAATTGCTTCTACATCAGAGCAAATATGTTGAATATATTTAAATGTAAACTGGTACTTAAAGTAACTTAAAAAATATATATGCTCTTTGACAATTCTCACATTATGTAAAATATTTTGTGAATTGACATTGTTGGAATAGACAGAATTTAATAAAACTTTGCGGTCTCTGAAAAGTACACTAAACCGTTTTATACGCGAATATATTGTTATTAAAAAGTGGTATTATTGGAATGATAGAGTTAACACCCATTGATTAAAATCGTTTTCGCGTATATATACCTATAAAACGTGTCCAAATTCCAGCGTTATTCATATAATATCTCCATATATCTGTGCAATCGCACGTAGTACACACGAAAATAGGAAAAAATAATAACGATGAGCATTGGATATTCGCCTGCCATGCTGGTTTTTTTCCCAAGATACGCTTATCAAGCGCTATTTCTCTTCTTCGCCAATTTCGGCTTCTGTCGATCCACCCCGGCTGCCGTTGTTCCGTTTATTCGATTTCGGAAATTCGCGTGCTGTCTCGTTTTGACGCGTTTCGCCGGCGCAATCGCGGCATCGGCGGCGAATTGCGCGACAGCTCGCCGACCCGTCGGCCGGGCGTTCGTTAATTGTCGTGGCGGCAAAGTTGGAAACAGCGGGTACATACACGTAGTAGATGGCCGGGGCTTACCTCGCGCGTATCGCGTTTAACTATGTTGCAGTTTTCTCTCTCTCTCTCTCTCTCTCTGTCTAATCCACCGTTACTCCGGCGCGAAATGTCGCACACGTGCGCCAGGAAAGAAAAACTGCGGGACAATGCACGAATTCACTGTGCCCTCGAATGTCCGGAAGTCGCTCAATGGCTGCTCGGTGATTGCAATTCCGCGTTTCGACCGCGTCCATTAGAAGTAACGGTATAGCGATCACCTATTTTTTTTTAATTTAGTAACGATTACGTATAAATGATAAAAAAATGAGTAAAAAAATTTTAAAAACAGTTTTTGATACCATTTAAGGAAACGGTAATTAATTGCTATTTTATTTTAAGAACAATAGTGCGCGCAAAACGTACGTATTGAGAAATATAAATGTTGAAAAGAGAGCATTCCCCTAATTTTTTTTCTAAACAAAATGCTTAAGGGGTAAGGCCACCCTGGGCGTCAAAAAGAAAAGGTCAATTTCGGGATTTTTTTAAAAGAGTATAGTAAATATTATCGAATTTTCGTCAAAAGTACTTTATAGAACTTGCTTTGAGGTACAAAAATAAATTTTTTCAAAAATTTTTATTAAAAAATGGCGGCTCCAGAACCAGGCTCCGACGACGCCTGTATATAAACGGGCGGACCGAAATCTCCTTCAGATTTTCACCTGAAACAAAAACCCAAAATTTTTCTTTTAATAGTTACCCAAAACTAGTCAACCACGTAGGGATTTTTCGATATCTTATAAACTTTGCTTTTTATAAACAATTAATGAAAAAATTTTTACGTGAAAAAATGAATTTTGGGTTTATATGCTCACCATTTTCCGAAAAAACATTATTTTCAAATTTCCCTACGTGGTTGACTAGTTTTGGGTATCTATTAAAAGAAAAATTTTGAGTTTTTGTTCCAGGTGAAAATCTGAAGGAGATTTCGGTCCGCCCGTTTATATACAGGCGTCGTCGGAGCCTGGTTCTGGAGCCGCCATTTTTTAATAAAAATTTTTAAAAAAATTTATTTTTGTACCTCAAAGCAAGTTCTATAAAGTACTTTTGACGAAAATTCGATAACATTTACTATACTCTTTTAAAAAAATCCCGAAATTGACCTTTTCTTTTTGACGCCCAAGGTGGCCTTACCCCTTAATATAACTCTTTTGCGTATTACTAGTATAAATTGCTACATTATGTTTCGCGCAGCGGCAAATTAATGTTTAAATATTTCAGTGTAGTACTGTGCTTGCCGTTTCATTTTAATTTCCCTGAATTTATTTCGTGATATTCCATTAAAATCGCAATTTGCTTCGTGCAATTAGTCCATTAGTGCCATTAAAGAAATTAAGAGTGAGGGTTGGCTTTGTTATGAATGTCTCCGTAATTTCGTTAATTTTGTTACAACGAGTTTCGAAGCAGCCCGCGTATGATAAATAAAAGATGCTTGCCATGCATGTTTCGTGTTAACAGTACGTGCGTGCGAACACCGTTTTTCGGTCTAGTATTTTCCACGCATAAAATACACGCAATATACAACGTACGCAACAGAGAAATCGTTATACATATATGAACCGCGGTGTACCAATTAAAATCAACCGTTTTAGTATCTAATTAAAAAGGCGGCGCGTGTATACATTAAAAACGAAAATATATAAATATTTCTGTATATATTATATAAATACTGTGCGCAGAGTTTTTTTTATAATACACGTTAATCCAGACATAAAAATGATAAAGATTGGATTAAACATGCAAGATACATTACAATACACAGCTAAAATTATTTTTTCGATTGAGCAAAGAAATATATTTATAAAAGTACTTTTGTTGAAAACATTATTTATATCTATATGTAGGTATTACTCTTTTCAAAATTTTCTCTCTGCGTAAAAGAGAAAAAATTGTTTTTTTAGCTCCGATCTCTCTTCTAGCTGGTAAAAAATTTAGATTAAATTTCCAGTTGTATTAAAAATATTAACTATTATACTAACAGAATGGAGATAATAATATATCATACAAAATTTCCATAATATACAATATTATAGATATAAGTCTTGTTTGTTATATAAAGAAAAATATGTACACGTTTGCTTGAGGAAAATTATCAAACAGGAAGAGCAAAGTATAGAAGTATAGAAGGGGTTTTTTTTATATCATCATTACATTTATTGAAACAGTATTCACGTCGATGAATATTTTTACAATATTAGTAATCTATATCGCTTTCTCGCTTTTTTGCTTTTAATCTTGTCCTTTTGATTCATGCTTAAGTTCTCTTATAACATGATACATAATCGATTATGAATTTTATGTACAATGCAGTCTAGTCTCTTACCTATTTGTAATGTGCAACATTCCGTAAGTATGGGAATCGCGGATATTGATTATCTAATTCACAAATAGGTATACTTCTCTCGATATTTTTCTGTTTGATCACTTCTCGTGCACAGGAATGTATTTTTAAGTCTTATAATTGAGCCATGTTCGCGTTATGAAAAATCACGGTGGCATCTGTATCGGAAACCGCCAAAACGCAGAGCGTCGCAAGTATAAACTCTTTTTTATCGAATTGAGTTTGATTAAATACTTTGATTCGACATACACCAGTAGCTCGATGGAGGTGATTTCTCAATTTAAAAAATTTATTTTTTACTTTGCACTTTAATCACTTTTATATAATTACGCCAGCCTTCTCTCTCTCTCTCTGAATCATTATATGATTCATAATTTTTGTTCGAAATATATATGACGCGATTAATATGTTAACATAAATCATAATGTAAAAAATTATATACAGATTGATAGCACTATGCGATATTTTCCCCTCCGATTCTGAATAAAAATCCAGAAATGCTTCACAATTTTCAACAGCGGGTAGATTCTAATTTGTGTTTTCCAAACTACAATGTTATAAAAAATCTATGGGTTCTTAGGTAAATCGTATCTTAACATTTTAATCATTATGATATATTTTTTTACTCATGTTACATTATATGTCGTAATAAATAATCTACTACCTAATGATTTACTGCTATGCTCTATATTACGTGCGTTGAATTATTTAATGATCATATCAAGGATCATGCTTTCCCTCTCAAATTTTTTCTTTCCAGAAAAACTGGTTTAAATTGGAAGAAATTAATCTGAAAAGTCATTTAAAAATATTTAACTTTCTTAGCTAAATAATCAAGATTTGATTGATTTAATCAGATGCACAGGAAGACGAATAATTTAAGCATTTGTCCTTCGTAGAATCTGATGGAAATATCGAATCTGGCATTAAAGTCGGAAGACCTCTATACATATATAAATTAATATTAATGGACTGTTGGAGGTGACGGGGAATTAGGGCAGCGACGCGAAAAGAGAACGCACGAACACGACAGAGATATATGGTCAGAAAAAATATATTTCAGATACACAATAACCGTACGTCGTGAGCGAAGGCAAAAGACGTGTAGTTCGTTCCGATCGAGAGACGCGAGTGAGTAAAACTGAAGTAAGTCGCGAGCGTCGCTTCCGGAAAGACACGGTCGGTAACATCCGGTTAATCGAGCTCGCAGCGCACGCTGTTAGGGTAACAGCGGAGATCGTTCTATCCAACACTTCCCCTCGATGCGAGAACGGATGATCCTTATTGAAGAGTAGTTATCTGCTCCATTCCGGATAAAGCAATGCACTTCTCGAATTTGGGTCTTGGTATGCCTTTCGTAAACATGTCAGCCACATTATCGTCTGTAGAAACATGTTCAACACGTAGGCGTTTGTCCTTCAGGGCCTCTCGGATAAAGTGGTGGCGAATAGCGATATGTTTGCTACGCGCATGAAAAACCGGATTGTCTGCAAGTCTCAATGCGCCGAAGTTATCGCTAAACACCTCGATGTCGGTTAACTCCTTGAATCCTAGTTCGTTGAGAATGGCTGTCCAATGAATCGATTCCTTGGCTCCCTCCGTTAGCGCCATATACTCTGCCTCGGTGGAGGATAAGGCGACGGTCCTCTGCTTCCGTGCATCCCAGGAAATGGGACTGCCGCTCAAAACGAAAACATACCCGGAATAAGAGCGCCGATCGTCAGGACAATTTCCCCAGTCGGAGTCAACATACCCCTTCAACGGCTTGACATCAGGTGAGTATACCAGTCCGAGGTCCAGGGTCCCCTTGAGATACCTCAGAACCCTCTTGGCAGCAACCCAGTGGGCCTTTCCGTATGAATTATTGAACTGGCCCAAACAACTCGCCGCGAAGCTTATGTCCGGTCGTGTAGCTAATGCCAGGTACGTCAAACACCCGACCAGTTCTCTGTACGGAACATCCTCATCCAGTGCAGGTGGTTCTGTTTCTTTGACGAGCCTCTTGTTAACATCTATAGGCGTACTGACCGGCTTGGCGTCAGTCATGTTGAAACGACTCAGGAGATCGGTGATGTAACCACGCTGATTCATTGTCACTCGATTATCTTCCTGGCTGAATTTTATTCCTAAGCAGTAATTGACGGGTCCAAGATCTTTGATGTCGAATCGGCGCGAAAGCGATCTTCCGAGTTCCATAATAGACTTAGAGTTCCTGGATGCGATGATGATGTCGTCCACATAGACCGCGATCAGGACAATATCTTCCCCTTGTCCTTTATAGTACAAACACGGGTCACCGTTAGAAGGTAAAGCTCCGAAATCAATCAGGGCTTCGTGTAATTTTTCATGCCACTGTCTTCCGGCCTGGCGTAACCCGTAGAGGGATTTCTTGAGTAGGCATACTTTGTCCCCCTTATCCAATTCGATAAGCATGCGTTCCGCCTTCGATCTGATGTCCGAGTCCTTTTCACTATTCACTATGGCTACCAGAATGTCTCTTAGTTGCTTAGGGGGCTCCATCAATATCTCTTCCGGCAGCTCGCCGTTGAGGTATGCAGTAGTAACATCGAATTGGTTCATCGTCATCCCGTGTCGGGCAGCGAGTGCAGCAATCAAACGAATCGTACTCAGGCAGGCGACTGGGGCGAACGTCTCCGTGAAATGTAGCCCTGGTTTTTGAGAGAATCCCTGAGCCACGAGACGAGCTTTTCTACGCTCCAGGTTGCCGTCCGATCCAAATTTGTTACGTAATACAATTCTGCTGCCTATGATTTGAGCACCTTTGGGGCGATCCACCAATTCCCAAGTATCGTTCTTAATAATTGAACGAATTTCTTGAATCATGGCGTCGAACCACTCCTCCGAATTAGGACCTGCTAGTGCTAGTCTCATCGGTATTTCGGATAGAAAAACCTGTTCAGACGGATCGGATTCTGCGTACTGTACAACTTCATTGTACTGCTTCCGCGGGCGGCCGGGTTGTCCCGTCCTGATGATTCTTGGTCTTCCTGGTCCTCGTCTGGCGACAGGTTCACCGTCCACGGGGGGATCTTCGTCGGCGTCATCATCCGCGTACTCGTCTTCCACGCAAACTTGATTGCCGTTAGAGGGTTCCATAATTACCTCGATAAAATCCTGTTCCCGTCCGTCTTCCTTAGCTATGGCATCCTGTTCACAATCTTCCGGAGAGAAATCCTGATACTCCCCGATCTTCGGAGGTGTGTGACTGGAAAACTTGACGTCACGAGATACGACGACGACTTTTTCCTTGGGTAGCCAAACTCTATACCCTTTTGATTCTTCCGAAAATCCAACCAGGATGCCCTCTTTGCACCGTGGTTCGAGCTTGCTCTTGCTCGGTTTTCCGTCGAGGCAGTGGACTCGACAGCCAAATTCGCGCAAGTAGCCGACGTCGGGAACCTGTCCGGTCCATTTTTCATATGGCGTCTTCCCGTCTAAACTTTTCGAGGGACAGCGGTTTCTGATGTGATTTGCTGTATTAATCGCTTCGGCCCAGAAACACGGCGGAAGTCCCGCTTGGATGAGAAGACATCGCGCCGTATCGAGTAAACTTCGGTTCTTGCGCTCGGCGACGCCATTTTGTTGCGGATTGTATGGAACGGTTAGCCGCCTCGTGATTCCGTGTGACTTCAGGAAATCTTCAAACTCGTTGCTCAGATATTCCCGGCCGTTGTCTGTCTGCAAACACTTGACGTTACATCCCTTTTGATTTTGAACGAGGGTGACATACTCTCTGGTGGCCTTTAAAACCTCGTCTTTTGTTTTCAGGAATCTCACTTCACACCATCGCGAGTAGTCATCGATATATTCCACGAAATATCTTGCGCCGCTCATGGATGCGACACGCATGGGTCCGCATACGTCTGAGTGTATCAGGTCCAGCATGCAAGATTCCCGCGTCAACCTCTTTGGGAAAGGATTTCGATGCATCTTGCCTTTCAGACATGTGTCACACTCGGGGTCGTCTCCCAAATCTCTGCGTGTTAATCCGAGGACAGTTCCCTTGCGTTCTGCTTCGCGAAGATCCGAAATATTCAAGTGTCCGAGTCGTCTGTGCCATGAAACGTTCGCGGTAGTCGCCGAAGAAACTTCAGATTCGGTCGCGACACAAGCGGATTCTTCGCATTCTCGTACGAAATAAAGACCGTCGATCTTATCAGCGACCAGCTTTTTATCTCCGTTGCGGTCCAACACCGAAGCGCCGTCCTTTTCAAAAACGACCTTGAATCCTTGCTCTGTAATTCTTCCGACAGACAGTAAATTGGAACGCAGATCTGGAACATGCAAAGTATTCTTTAACAATACGCTTTTAACCGAACCGAAAACCTTGGTCTCGAATCCGGCCGTGCCCTCGGCGACGATTTCGGTTGATTCGTCGTTCGCGAGGTTGATTTTTCCGCGTTTCGAAAAGTCAGCGTCAGAGAAAAACGCAATGTTATTGCACAGGTGCGACGTCGCGCCGCTATCGATACACCACATCCGTGCGCGTCCCGCGGATCTCGCGAGCAAAGCTTCGCTAACGCATAACGACACTGGTTCGCTCGTTTTCGCGGGTTCGTTATCTGTGGCACTTTTATTACGGCACTCCGCGGCTTTGTGTCCGAACAGCTTGCACTTATTGCACCGAATTCTTTTCTTCTTCGATTGAGACTTATCTTGATCGGCCTTCGCGCCCTGATTCTTCCGCGGCTGAGTTTTCTTGTTCACGTACATCGCACTTGATCCAGACGGCTGCTCGCTCCGATGGGCGTCGTGCTCTTCGATAATTTTTATGCGTAGGACGTCGGGATCGGGTAACTCGTCACGCGACTCGATTGCGACACGAAAGTTCTCGTAGCTCGGAGGCAAGCTATATAATAACGCGATCGCGAGCACTTCGGGATTCACGTCGACTTCCATGTCTCTCAATTTATCGACAGCGTCGAAGAACTTAGCTACATGCTCACGCACATCGCCGCCTTCTTCCATCCTGTGGAGCATGAGTTGTTTCAAGAGAGTTGCCTTTCTCGCTGGTCCCTTGGATTGATATATCGACTCTAGCTTGCGCCAAACGTCCCTCGACGTGTTGCATCCCTTTATCTGCTTCAATTCCGTGGCGCTGATGGACAGGACAATGTCGGATTTCGCCTTGCTGTCGCCTTTTATCCAGGCTGCGATTGCGGCTGTTCTTTCGGCGTTATCAGCGATGAATTCAGGCTTGACGTTAGTCCCGTTCACGTAGTCCCACTCGTAGTTTCTAATTAACAACGCCTTCATATGTATTTTCCACGTATCAAAATTTTCGCGGTTAAGCGGCTCGAATCGCGAAACGTGAGTAGGGTTAATCATTGTTATACGGATCGCTGCAGTAACTCGATATTATGCGATAAGGAACGGTGGCAAATATGGCCGTCTTGCTTTCTTCTTTCACTACGCGTATCACTGCGCGCACATCTGGGCCCATAACCTGTTGGAGGTGACGGGGAATTAGGGCAGCGACGCGAAAAGAGAACGCACGAACACGACAGAGATATATGGTCAGAAAAAATATATTTCAGATACACAATAACCGTACGTCGTGAGCGAAGGCAAAAGACGTGTAGTTCGTTCCGATCGAGAGACGCGAGTGAGTAAAACTGAAGTAAGTCGCGAGCGTCGCTTCCGGAAAGACACGGTCGGTAACATCCGGTTAATCGAGCTCGCAGCGCACGCTGTTAGGGTAACAGCGGAGATCGTTCTATCCAACATGGACAAAATAAAATTTTAGCGGAATTATGTCCTTATATATACAAAGTTATTTGATTTATTTGCAAAATTAATTACCCTATTATTTCCCCATCAAAAAATCATCTTATTTCTGTCATTTAAAAAAATACTAATTTTTTTATAGAAAAATATAACTAGATAACGTGCAAAATATATAAAATCTGAAAAAGATTTTGTAATATAAACAATTAAATAATATTTTTAAATTATATATAATAATTGTGATAGGTTGGATGACATTTTATTAACATTTTACAGAGTTTAAATAAATTATCATAGCAATAGGCGACTTTTTATTAGTCCTGCAAAGGAACCTTTATTTTATTTTTAATTACATTTCAATCTTTTGAATTATACTTTCCGTACTATCATGATACATAACGAACGCTTATTATTGACCTATTTAAATATATTTACGTATTATCGTTTCATATATTCACTTATCTATACACGAGCTTTATAATACATTTTAATATAACGTTTGTTATTCATTTGATTAGCTTTTGATTAATCGATGAATTAATTTTGATGCGTTTTATTTTTCAAAAAAATAATTTGATATTCTCATAGCAAAAATTGAATGAATTATAGAAATAAAGTGACATACATGTTTAAAAGAGGAATATTACTTTTGACAAATTACATTTTGATTATCTAACAATAAAGCAAGACACGTACCGATGTATTATTTAGCTTAAAAAATCCTGTTTACAACAAGCAAACAGAAATATATCGAGGACAAACCTATCTACTACCATTACTAAAGTGATTAGTTCTGGTTGCTCTTTCATTCTTTGGTGGTATAGTTCCGTATACTGTACTATAAATACCCTCTTCTGATGTTACAAACAATTATATTGTAACATAACGAATTTTTTCTAAATTTTTTTCATAAAATTAAATTAATTTGACGTGGTAACGTCTTCAACATAGCACACACCCGATTATTTATGTAAAATATCAAAATTAAAACGTGAGATTTTATGTGAATATTGATTTCATTTCGATGCAATATCAACTGTTTTTCTGCATAAATTAAAAACTCTTTTCCAAAAATTATATTTTTGTATTTCAAATATGTTTAAAAATAAAGAATCAGACTCTTACAAATTCGATAATATTGAATAGCTATTCAGAGCGTAAAAATCAAAGAAAAGATTTTACACTTATACAATACTCAATTGAAATTTTGCAAACAAAGAATTTCTTTATATAACTTTTTAACTCTTTAAACAACTTTGTCGCGTATTAAAAGACTGCACTTGAGTTACGTATTAAAAGACTACAAACAACGATTTTGATTTCCGTAAATAGTATATCATTATTATATTAACATAGTAAATGTGTCAATACTGTGAAAATTTGATTTTTTCTACAATTTGATGCAAATCATTTTTGCGATATTTTCACAGTTTTTTAAAATAAAATCACTCTCACTTTAGCAATCAACACCTTACCAATTAACGCAATTATATCTCAATAACAGGCATTGTATTGTACCTACATTGTGTTGTATATTTAACAAAAACCGAGCGAGTCAAATCTGGGCAGAATTATTATGTGCATAGTATACATAACTCAAGAAATATCCGAAAAATATCTAGCACGTTCGAGATGCCGAATTGCGCTCGAGGCACGAGATTTAGTTAGAATTTTCGCAATTTTACGCCTATACCATACAATTATATTATAACCAATAATGATACAAGCTATATACAATATTGCCCAGATCAAGCGACGAAAAACGATTATCGATCACGTGGCAATTCTCGCACGTGCATTGTACTGTACAAGGTCACGGCAAACCTTACACGCTTATTACTCGTTTTATGTACAAGATCCTTAATTATCTGATAATTATTACGCAACTAATTGATAATCGTTCGTTAGATTATAAATTTCGATTTATGTAATAATTATTTCGTAGCCATCGAACGGATCCAGCCATCGATACTCAATTCGAAAGCGTTGACAATCGTAACAGATCATGCAATCGACCCGACTATGGGTAGATTCAATTTGGTGCTCGTGCGACACTCGTGAGCATTATTCATCCTTGTTTAACATTCGTTAAACAACAAGGATGAAATTATTCTAAGAACGTTGCGAGCGCTAAATGGAACGTACCCAATATGCCAAGTACAACGTCGTTCTTTGATCGACATTACATAGGATACTACGAGGCCATTATTGAATTAGTTAAAATACAAATTCTAACAGAGTTCTCTCGCAACAAAATCACGAGATGAGCAGTTTCTTTCCATCGCACTAGAGAGTCCACGCAAATTCGTTGAGGCACGGTTAACATGCCGATTTAATTATACAAAAAGCACAAGTGTAAGGTGTCCATTTGGCGAACGTTCAACCGTACTATCAAGGATGTTGAGAATAATTCGGCACTTTTCACCGCGATGCATTAACACGATTTCATACAAAATAATGGAGAGAGTCTGTGAAAGATTTTCGTGTTAAAAACGTACGTGCTAAAGATCGTCCGCCACATCACTGCGTCCTTCACAGAGCTTTGGTCCACTGCACTTCGGTCCCCGCACTATGATTCTCTTGTCGTCGTTTCCGAGCACTCGACGAACGGATACACGTAGCGTGTGACAGCGAGGCGTGAGCTAAAGCGATCTATCGCGGTCGGCCGGGCGATTTTTTCGAGCGTGTACCGTTTCGCGACCGTCGATCGCCGCGTTCACTTTGGACATTGTCTCTTTCGACCATTGACACGTTTGACTTTCTTTCTCTTTTTCAAATTGCGCGATTCACAACGCGGCTGCTCACCTTAACAGGTTCGCGATTATGAGGGTGATGCTGGCTAGTAAAATGGTCGGAGCCACGCCGCAGCTGCCGCCATGCTGCATCGCCGCCGGATGTTCACCTGCAACAGAAATGTGCAAATCGGCTTTAGCCCCTCCGTCCTCAATTCTGTTTTGCACAGATAATTCGCGTTAATCTTCATCCAGATATTTGATATATTTTAAATATATATAAAATTGTATTAATATATGTATAATATATTTAAAGTGTGTGTAAGTATTAAGCACAATTATTAAATATCTTGGGTAAAGAACAATGCAAAAAACAATCCGAAAAATATTTCAATTATTATTATATTTTATATATTTATATTAGATTCTCAAAATAACATATTTTTCATTGTTTAATAAGCGAAATGTTAAAATAATTCTTCATTAATTGAATCTCTTTAAATTTTCAAACATTTGCAGATACCTACAATAATATATTATTATTGTACTGTAATGTAGAAGCGTCAAGCACCGATATTTTAGAAAATAATATAGTTGCTTATTAAATTTTTCAGAATAAAAATAAACAAAGAATTATACCTTTCAATCATAACGGACCTTCACGTATAAATGCCAAAATAACAAAAAAATTACTTTGGAAAGATAATAGAATCAAACATTAATCTTGAATATTTTTATGTAATTTCTAATAAAAAATATTTTTATCTTTTTGCGACTAGTAAAATTAAATAGATCATCATACGATTAGATAGTTTTTAGAAATAATATATAGAAAATTGTTCGCGGGAGCTAAAGCAAATTCTATGTTCTATATATAGTTAATTCTATATAAACCACGTCACAGTCTCTTCGCGTTGAATATTATCTCGAGTAGCTACATAACGCAGGAATTTAATTGTGCAGCCCTAATTAGATTCACAATGTAGGTTAATCGTTCGTATAACGCGTTAAACGCCAAGCAAGAACTTTCCAGCCTAACGACAATCTCTCTCTAGTAACGAGATCCTATATGTATAGAGGAAATAATCGGGAAAATAAAATGCACAAACTTTTGTACTTTTATTTAAAATTAAAATTCAACACAATAACAAACAATATGTATTATAACAAAAGTTTAGAAAAAATTTTTTTAATTTAAGGAATAACAATTTTTAATAATCATAAATTAAACTTTTATCAAATCCAGAAAATTTTAGAAAATCAAGTATTATGACATACAATAATAAAGAAAATATAATATTAATCTGAAGTAAGAAAGAAAAACTGAAAATTATGTACTTTACGTAATAATACAAATAATATTTTATGATATACATAGTACCTATGTACATTCACATAATATCGGAAAGCAGCAGAAAGTACGAGCACTGCTATAATCATAGCTAATGATTGTAGATCGGAAGAAATCTTACCATAAGCCCAACATTAAATACGTAACACATGAAATTATCAAATGGTATTACTTTTTGTCAGTCATATTATATGTAAGTAACAATTATATGAAAAAGTTTATAAAATACATTATCTTGGTCAAGAAAATTTTGTTTTATTAAATTATAAACAATTTGCCTTTTTGTTCTTGACAAAGAACGATATCAGCACGATATATATCTACTATAATTTTCTATTTACTTATATATGAATCTAATGGAAAATTGCGAAATATCTTGATAATGGTCATTCCTTCTGTACATGTTTTAGATGCGCAAGGTTATAAATTATGTGACATAGAAATTATATATCATTACCTTATGCGTGCTTCGAAGATGATAAGAAAACACAATATTTACATTATAACTTACAATTTCCTGAGTTCTGTTTTGCCACACAAAGCAATAATTGTCAATAGTTTTAAAATTAAACTCGTCAGGTGTAGGTAGACTGCGAGAAGTTCATGTCGATTTACTCATTGGCCGTACGAACACAGCAAGAAGTTATACTTAGAAAAGAAATTCTTTTAAACGCTTTGAGGCATTTCTTTTCTTATTTATAGTTCCAAAATATAGCTTAATTTGTTTAGGCATTAAAGAAAAAGGTAATTATGCATTTTAGGGGATGCACCTCCGACGACCTTGACCTTGACATATGTTGTCAAGGTCACCTTCCCGAGTGACATTCAGAAAGTTTTAGCCGTCGCTCGTTTTTTATTAAAAAGTTATAAACCAAAAAAGTTAGAAAATATACCAGTTATTTTGAGTATTAAAAGGCGTAAACGACTAATATGTATGTGCGAAAATAGTACATGTATGAACAAAGGAAAGTCATTTAAACCGGCGAATTGTTAGTATATTGAATAGACTTTTTGTTAAAGCAGAGACTAGTTGGTATATTTAAAAGTATAGGTACATACAATTTTATATGCTAGAAAGCATAAATACAAAGCATTCTCTGCTTTAATCATGGCAAAAGCATGTTAAAGCTTTGTTAAAGCAGATAATAGTTGGTTATTGACAAAAAAAGGTTCAAACTATTATCTGCTTTAACAAAGCGTATAAACTATCAAAATGTATATCCATAAATTATTATATTACCCTATTTCGTCGACTTGGACGCATAATATTTATAACAGAAATAATTTGTTAAAGCAGAGAATAGTTGGTCATTGAAGGTGGTCATTAAACCTTGTTTTGTTAATAACCAACTATTATCTGCTTTAACAAAGCTATAACATGCTTTTGCCATGATTAAAGCAAGGAATACTTTGTAAATTCACGCTTTCTAACCAATAAAATTGTATATATTATACCTTTCTATACCAACTATTCTCTGCTTTAACAAAAAGACTGTTTAATACATCAGCGACTCACTGCTTTAAATAAAGCTGATTAACACTTTATGCTTTTGATTAAATTAAAGCAGAGAATACTTATATATTTATGTTTTCTATCATATAAAATTGTATGTATACTTCTCTATACCAACTATTCTCTGCTTTAACAAAAAGACTATTCAATATACTAAAAATTCGCTGCTTTAAATAACGTTCCTTTGTTCATACATGTACTACTTTTACATACATATTAGTCGTTTATGCCTTTCAATATGCTCAAAATAACTACTATATTTTTTAAACCTTCTTTGGTTATAACTTTTTAATAAAAAACAAGCAACGGCTAAAACCTTCTGAAGGTCACCCAGGAGGGTGACCTTGACAACATATGTCAAGGTCAAAGTCATCGAAGATGCATCCCCTAAAATGCATAATTACAAAAAAAAAAAGATTAATGCTTACCTAAGATATAAACACATATAGTTTACTTATTATACCTAAGACTTATTTATTAAAATTTTCGGGATTTTTGATAAAAATTATTTTTCTTTACTTTAAAAGGGGTGTACAGATGATCTGGGACATTCTGTATTATAAAGATGTTCCGTGGTTTTATGACGATTGGAATAACAGTGCATTATGACGCGACAAACAGTTTTACATCAAATTTAAAACTTCTATGTTTAATCAGAAACCTCTTTATCCGAGGAAGAATTGTGCAGATACATTAAGAAATTCTATATCTTTTTATTAACTCTAATATGGTTACTAGTTACTACTCTGGGAGACTCGAGCAGAAATTTTCATCGGTTGGTACTCAGGCAATAATATTTCATTTATTGCTTTGTAGTGGGGAGGGAACATAGTTTTGCCTTTCCCGAAGTGACAGCTATAACGATAATGTCAGTTCGACCTAAGTAGCGAAAAAGAAAACATCTCAAAAGTGTTTATAAGTCTCATAAACACGACCATACTAACCGCGTCGCAATTTTGTAGAGTAAGTACGTTTTAAAAGCGCAATATTTTGTCAACGTAACTTTATATTTTTGTTATACACATATGTATTATGTATGTTTCTATTTTATATCCGTAATATAAACTAGAGTATCTTCAATAATTTTTAGTCAGCAATGGCGAGCTGCAGCAAACGCAAGAAATATTTGACGGAGCAGTGGCAAGCTCAGTCTGAAAAGCCTATTGATAGTGAAAGTTCCGCAGAGAAAAATAATAAAAAATTAAGCGTTGTTAAATCAGAAGATACATGTGATATCGTGGAGGACATAGAGCAACCGGATGAAAGTGAAGAAGAAGAGGCAGCGCATTCGTCGACACGAGGATCTGAACCTTTGCTGACTCGTTTTGTGAAAGGCCCTAACGGCTTCAAATGGTCCGTTGAACCGCCGATGGAAGAAGAACAAAGAGAAGCAGACGAAATATCGAATTATAAACCTGAAGTGTTGGACGATGCGACGAAAAACAAGACTCCAATGGAAGTATGGTCTCTCCTTTTTACTGATGATATGCTAAATACAATTGTCAAATATACTAACGTTAAGATTCCACAAAAACGAAAAGAGTATAAAATGAGTAAATATGACACATTAGATATTGATCTCCAAGAATTAAAAGCCCTTATAGGAATTTTATACTTTTCCGGATTACAAGAAAAAAATTCTATTCAATCAAATAAATTATGGAGTAAACCTGAACCAATTGGTCAAATCTATCGCGCAACCATGTCAAAAAATCGTTTTGTATTTTTATTAGCATCTTTGCGGTTTCGATGAGAAAAGTACACGCAACGAACGTCGCAAACATGATCCTTTAGCACTAATTCGTGACCTTTGGGATTTATTTATAAATAATTGTATAAAGTATTATTCGCCAAGTAAACATGTAACAATAGGCGAGCAGTTTTTAAATTATAGGGGTAAATGTCCTTTTCATTCTAATGGCAAAAAGTTTAAAATTTTTATGATGAACGACTCGAAAACATCTTATATGATAAATGCTATTCCTTACTTTAAAAAAGTCGATAAAAATAATCGTATAAAATCTAACCTTTCTGATTATGTTTGTCAATTATCAGAACCGATCCGTGATAAGGGTCACAGAAACATTACTTGTGACAAACAGTTCACTTCAGTGTCTCTAGTGGAAAAAATGAAAAATGATTTTTCACTTAGTATGGTAGGAAGAATTAAAATTACAGAAGAAGAAATACCACGGAATACGAAAAGTTTCACTGCAATTAATGATTCACGTTTTCTTTATGCTAATGATTTGACATTAGCTTCATTTTGTCCAAAACAAAGTAAAACAGTTTTGGTATTGTCTTCTTTACCTGCACGAGAACATGTAGTTGATGGAAAAAAAGTAGATATTATTAAGTTTTATAATTCTATAACTAAAGGAGGCACTGACAGATTTAACCAAAAATGTCTTAAATACAGTACTGCACGAAAGTGTCACCGTTGGTCGATGAGATTTTTTTTGCTGTGTTAGATCAAGGCGGTTATAATAGTTTTATGTTATATTCTTTAAACAAAGAGAACAAACAAATACGAAGAAATGAGTTTTTAGACACATTATATAAACGTTTAATCATCCCACATATAAAAAGACACTTGCAGTCACCTAAAAGAACGATCCCCGATGAATTACGAAAAGAAATAGAAGATGTTATTAAGGGAGAACTTAGCGAATCATAATACATATATAATCCCATATATACTTACAATTTAGATAAACGTGTAAGGTACAGATATTGTTCGGTTTATAATGATAGGAAAAATAAATTTGTTTGTTCTCAATTCAAAAGACCACGATGCGAGGAGCATCGCTCGATGTTATGCGAATAATATGTGCACGAATAATTAATACTTAAGATGACTTTTTTATTGTATGTTTTAATAATTTATCTGCAAAATAGATTAATGTGGCATGAATAAATAGTGTATTTTTGTGAATAATCGCTCCTTTATCCAAGAAGCTACAAACGAAACCTTAAAATGTACTTCATCTCTTGCAGTTGTATATTAAAAATTGTTTAAATTTTATGAAATTGTTATATCCACTAAAAAATACAAATATAAACTGTGTTTAAATATCTTATATTTCCTTGTTGGATTTTAAATAAAAAAATTGTAATGTTATAAAATTGTTATTATACATGTTTTTTCTAATTAACAAACAAATATGGGTAAAGATTTTTTCATCAAAGTAGTGCAACAATAATTTTTTGAGACAATATATATTATTCTTTCTTTATAATTGGCGCAATTTACAGATATCATTTCTTTTTTTTTTTTAGATAATAACTTGGATTGAATAAAAAATAACACAATTTTGTAATGTGTCACTTGGGTTGTATTTTTTAAATAAAGATATTACTTGGATTTTTTCGAGGTACAAAGATACAATACGTGTACCACTTTTTGCTTAGGTTTTTTCGAGGTAAAGATATTACTTGGATTTTTTCGAGGGTAAAGATATTACTTGAATTTTTTCGAGGTACAAATATATTACTTCGATTTTTTCGAGGTAAAGATATTACTTGAAATTTTTCGAGGTACAAATATATTACTTCGATTTTTTCGAGGTAAAGATATTACTTGGATTTTTCGAGGTACAAATATATTACTTCGATTTTTTCGAGGTAAAGATATTACTTGAATTTTTTCGAGGTAAAGATATTTACTTGAATTTTTTCGAGGTACAAATATATTACTTCGATTTTTTCAAGGTAAAGATATTACTTGGATTTTTTCGAGGTACAAATATATACTTCAATTTTTTCAAGGTAAAGATATACTTCGATTTTTTCGAGGTACAAATATATTACTTCGATTTTTTCGAGGTACACCACGCGTGCTTGGCGTCTATTTTTTGTACCTTTTTGTAAAAGGTAATTTTGTACGGATATCATGCCTTTTTGTAATATTACGGCATCTTATATGAACAGTATATCTTATTTTTCAAGGTACAAAGGTATTAAGTATACCACCCGTTACTTAAGTTTTTTTTCGATAACTTCGATTTTTTCGAGGTAAAGATATTACTTGGATTTTTTCGAGGTACAAATATATTACTTCGATTTTTTCGAGGTTAAAAATATTACTTCGATTTTTTCGAGGTACACCACGCGTGCTTGGCGTCTTTTTTTGTACCTTTTTGTAAAAGGTAATTTTGTACGGTGCTGTATACATAAGAATTCTATATAATGAATATTTGCAGAATATGTATTTATAAACTATGTGATATGAATGTTATATATTGCCGGATTGATCAATTTTAACCTTCGTCTAATAAAGGGTCTAACATGGGTCAAATCCTACCCATATCATCTGTTGAATATCTAACAGATTTCGCCTAAATAAATACTGCAAAGTACTTTAGATATCAGGAGGTATTTTACATATTTTGCGATATATTTTGTTTACTTTTAAATATTTTCTAACTTGTTGCGAAAATAAAAAGTGCCTAGTCGAAAAAATTAGTTGAATAAACTACAAAATGCTTCTATCCGGATCTGGCCACCTTGTGAAAGATATGACAGGCATGAACCTTGTTAGACGAAGGTTAAGAACATACATTGTAAGAAATTATATACAGTCTTTCTTCTTTTTGCTAATAAATTGTATCAAGTATATAGATTATAAAATATTTTGTTTCTGTGATACACATTTGTAGTCTGAGAAAGAATATGTGTTTGCGTTGTATATATATTGTTTAAAAAAATTAATATATATGTAATAAAATATAATGTATGGAAGGAATGTAAAGTTGAAATATTTTCCTTAGGATTACCCGCAAAATGTGTTATTTATTTCATTTTTTTAGATTACGGAACATTATTCATGTAAATGCCTAGATGAAAGAGAAAAAACTAATGTAGAAATTAATAACACGGTACATCGATTTCTTTGATATTTATTCAGATAATTAGTCTTAAAGTTTAAAATGACGCTTATAAACAACAGGGTATATCGACAAATTCATACGCAAGTGCACTTAGAGGTTTCTAAAATGTGTACACGAAATCGACTTATTTGCTTCTCTTCTTTTTTTTTAGAGGTAACATATTGCGTTATAACTGAAAAACACTTTTGAAAATAAAGTTTGAAGTAGATCTGGCCGTTAGAAATCATTTTTGTCGTATTAAAAAAAACCTGCATAACGTCAGATTCATCAAGGATAAAGATATCATAGTGACCGGGACGATATAGTAAGTGCACAGCTGGTATAGCACCTTCGGGAAAATCATGGGCAGTCACTTCAGTTCCTGCACCTCTGTCCATGTAACGAACTCTAACACCATTCCTAGGGCACTACTCATTGCTATAATGTGAATATGGTCAGATTCCTTATACATTGGTTCGACTTCCTAGAAAAAAGTAGATACATTAGAGCAAATATCAATAACAGATAGAACAAAAGATCAATAAGAATAATGTCATGTACGAACCTGAATGGCAGAATTCCGAGATAGTGCGTTTCCCCTCGATAAAATGTTGGTAGAAGTCTGCGTCACGCTGCAACTGACCAGATGTGATTAATCTAAGATACACAACAACGTAATCGAATAACCTTGTTCATTGAACAATTGTGTAATTCCATGTGACTGGACTCTGTATCACCACCTACTTTGTCAATGACTTCCATAAACTGTAACAAAAGTTCATCAAAATCAATTCATTCATATTTTCTCTCAAATTCTACACGGCAAAGTCGTATTATATGATACATACACATATGAGTATTTATATTAAATATACAATACTTTTTGAAAATCTGTATACTATATGTACACCATGTATACTTTTTCAAAATATAAATTCTTATAATTTGTGTCATATTGATATATTAATATATGTGCAAGTAAGATTAATTTAAGGATGAAAATAAAAATCTCACCGTGTCGTGAAAGTCTTCGACTGTAAATTGGGGAAAACTAGAGCTACAAGGCTATCCTTGCTTTTTAAAGCTAGATCACGAAACTTATCGTACTCCTCCTTGTTCTCAATTAATTTCTCAAATAAGCATAACTAAATGCTCTGAAGAAACATTGCCATCGGGTCTGGTAGTTCTCCTAATGTAAGAATACTTTTGAGCCAAGACCTTCGCCTTCGAAAGATACACATCATCTTCTGCATATTCTTGTTCTAAGCTCTTCAGCGTTCCTTTTCGCCAACTAATGCTATAGATTCCGAAATCTGAAATACAGAAGATAATTATATATCTGAAAGTGGAAATCTCATGGAAGTTTTAGTCTTTACTTAAAAAACACTCGACAATTGTCAAGATAGTATTCAGAGTAAATTATACTATTGAGAGCAGTATAATCATTCAAATGTAGTTACACGCTTTTATATGTTTTTATCGAATAATAAATTGTAAATAATACCATGATATAAGAATATATGAATTTAGAATATATCACATTAGATTTAGATAGAGGTTTCAAAGTTATATGAAAATTTCCATTAGTTGCTATTTTACAAATATGTATATATATTTTTGTGTATATATTATACATATATTAATATATGTATGTAGTGTATACATTATATATTAACAA